>JAQMYG010000018.1:13007502-13024481 GCA_030014215.1 Clariallabes teugelsi
ATGTAGAATGAAAACTCCATGCACACAGATCCGAGGCAGGAATCGAACCCTAAACCTGGAGGTGCAAGGCAGCATATGTGTGTGTGCACATATATACATAATAATGTCAAATATATTATTAAATATTATACTCTTTTTTTTTGTTTTTGTTTTTTGTATTATTTCAAACAACTAATTTATAATCATAGGGAGGAATGATAGTCACTGCGCTCTACCTAATTCCTACTCTGAGGGAGCCCAAGCACACACGCACTTGGGTTATGCAGTAAAACAATAATCCAAAGCACACTATGCAAAAAAGGAAAATATTAAGAAGGGGCAAATACTTTTTCACAGCACTGTGTGTGTGTGTGTGTGTGTGTGTGTGTGTGTGTGTGTGTGTGTGTGTGTGTGACCACTGGCAGGTGAAGTGAATAGCACTGAACATTGATTAACAACTATACAAACAACAGACAGGTGACAGGACCATGGGCACCCATGCTACAATGACCAAAAACCAGCCCATCCCAGTCCAATCCCACAAAAAAGTCAATGCAGCACAAATTGCTGGAAAAGCAAATGCTGGCCACGATAGAAAGGCACCAGAATACCCAGTGGACCCCAGCTCACCATGCACGTGGGCCAGCAGGCAAAGAGCCCAAGGCCACTGACCTTTCCTCGAAACTCTGCAGCACTCAATCTGATCAAGTAAACATGAAATATGCAGAACAAATGCGTTTGATCCACAGAGGCCCCACCCTGCAACCCACAGCACCCAAAATATCCGCTGCCAACATCCTGGTGCCAGACGCCACAGCACAACCCCAGAGGTCCTGGGTGGTACATGCCCTGACAGGTCAGAGCCTTCCTGGTGACTTCACTTATGCACATCACTCTTAATGTCCCACCACAGTATCTCAGTTGTGTTCAAGTCTCAATGTGCTTCGGATCACTGTCCTGTTGCATTACCTAATTTTGACCAAGCTGTCACTGTCGGAGAGATGACCTCACTTTTCCCTCTAGAATGTTCCAGGCTACAGAGGAGTGTATGGTCGACTCAATGACTGCAAGGTGCCCAGGTTCTGTGGCTGCAAAAACAAGTCTAAATCATCACCCCTCCACTGCCATGCTTGACAGTGTGTATGAGGTGTTTCTTCTGAAGTCGAAATTATTATTGTTGTCCCTAAACATGGCACTGGGCGTTAAGTTCAAACAACTCCCCTTTGGTCTCATCTGTCCATGGGGTATTGTTCCAGAAGTCTTGTGGTTTGTTCAGATTCAGCTTTGGGAACCCTTCTTACTGGCAATCCTTCTGAATAAACGTTCACTCCTGGGAAGATTGGCGACTGTCTTGAATGCTTTCCATTTGTGAATAATCTTTCTCACTATGGAATGTTCAATTAACCATTAACAGTCTCACTATGGTGCTCCAAATTGTTTGGAAATTGTTTTATAAACCATTCCAGATTGATGAGCAGAAACAATTCCTTCTCTAAGACCATTGCTTATGTTTTCCCCTCTTGATATTGTGTTAACACATACCTGGATGCTCCCGACCAGCAAATTACTAAAAGATTTGATGCTTTTATAGAGGTCTGCAGAGGAACTGCTGCTGATCAATTAATCAAGGGCTTGTGATTCCAACTTACCCTCCTAAATCCTGTGGAAGCAATAAGGGGGTACTTACTATTATCCTAGGTTTTTTTACTCACTCTTCTATACCGCTTTATCCTCGCCGGGGCCTGGGGCCTATCTCAGGAGGCTTAGGGCACGAGGAAGGGAAGACCCTGGACAAGGTGCCAATCCATTGCACGGCACACACTCATACACTCATTCACACATTACGGGCAATTTGGAAACACCAATTAGCCTAATATGTAGGTCTTTGGACTGTGGGCGGAAACCGGAGTACCCAGAGGAAACCCACCAAGCACAAGGAGCACACGCAAACTCCATGCACACAGAGATGGAAATCGAGCCTGATGGGGAATCGAACCCGGACCCTGGAGGTGCAAGGCGAACCACTACACCACCTTGTATTTTATCTACACCAGTCTTGTTTTTTTTCTTTTTCTTTGTGGCTTAATTTTTATTAAATAAAAAATACAAAAACACTGAAATTAAAAGAGTGGGTACAGACTTGGGGTACACATGACAGATGGAGAAAGACAGAATTCTAATGTGACATAAATGACAGTGAAACCCACTGATGCTTAGTCCTGTTAAAGTCTTCATGATTGTCAAAAAGGCCTAAAGCACTCTGCTGGACAAATTAAACAGGAAGCACTGAATTACCATAAAAGGTTCCAAGACAACAGTTAGGCTCATAAAAGTAATAGGACCGGAAATGAGACAGATCCTTTCATAATGATGAAAACTGTGTGTGCACGCGTGTGTGTGAGACAGAACACTGGTGAGAAACAGTTGCCCTCTTAATGACACACTTTAAAGCTAAAAAACAGGAATATTTGTTGCCAAGTATGTTTGCGTGTTCATGGAACTGTTTCAGAAAACAAAAACTCAGTTTGAAAAGAAAAAAAATATTAACGCTCTGTAACCAAATACATTGCTCGAACAAAGCTCCACGAATACTCCACAGCTTGAAACACCTTTGTGCAAAAATATTTTATGTAATATTTTAGGAAACAGAGATCCAAGCATGTTTGGCTCAATGCAGCAAAGGCTATTTTTTAATCTTCAACTAGACTGTGTTAATGAGGACCACAAAAGTGGGACAAAAAATCTTCATTTTCTTATTGGTTTATTGCAAATATGGAATGCAAACAAAAAAGGAAAACATTTTCTTCAGCTCATATTTGTATT
This sequence comes from Clariallabes teugelsi, assembly GCA_030014215.1. Taxonomy (NCBI): domain Eukaryota; kingdom Metazoa; phylum Chordata; class Actinopteri; order Siluriformes; family Clariidae; genus Clariallabes; species Clariallabes teugelsi. Next base: position 13,010,305 of record JAQMYG010000018.1, read on the forward strand.
CATCATGCCTTTCTCCTTCAAGGGTGTCCTCTGCCTTGTGTCATGAGTTCCCTGCAGGCTCCTGGGATCCTACAGGGACAGTGGATGGATGGATGTTTGTATGGATGGATGGATGGATGGACTCTTCATACACATAAAAGAGTTTGCAGAAATCCTTTTCCTATTCCAACATATTGAGATGGATAAACGTTATATTGGGTTTCTTTTCTAAATAGGCAGTTGTATCATGAGACAAGGTTAAAAATTGTATATTTGCACAATAATGCTGCAAACTGGACAGAATAATAAGGGTTAAACATATCTTGTAGTCAGAGCAGCACAAGGGAGCATCGGGCAGTACTGCTGTTATCCTTGATTTGATCCTGGGCACAGGTAACAGTCTCCATATTTGAGTGGGTTCTGGGTTCCTCCCTAAAATATGACAGTAGCTGGATTGGCTGTGCTACAGTAAATTGCTTCAAAGCATGAATGATTGTGTGTATGTGTGTGCAAGTTGCCCAGTATATCATTTAAGATGTATTACTATCTTGTGCCCAGAAATCCTGGGACAGCCTCCAGATCCACTGCACCCCTATTCAAGATGTAGATGCTGAAAGAATAATCTGCACAAGCTTCCACAAGCTTACAAAAACAGTTCTTTAGTGCACAATCAACCAAACCTGGTCCTGGAGGAAACCATGCTCGGCACATCATAGTGTTTTCTCTGCTCTAATTGACACCAATGTCAATTAGCTGTTTATTCGCTAACAAGTTAAATGAAGTGTGTTGGGAGCTGGGGAAACAAAGATCTGCAGGGTTAAGGGTTTTCCAGGACGAGGAATGGGAACCACAGTGTTTTAAATAGTCGTTTGTATACTGTAGGTATGTATTTGAAAAAGGGTTTAGTTAAGAACCTCCTCTGATAAGACAATATTGTTTTATTGTTCTACACACAAAGAACCTTTAGTGGTTTTCCAAGAGTGAAAATTTAAAGTTTCTAGTTTTTTTTTTCTTTTTTTTCAACATTTAAAGGTTTAGTAGTTCAAGATCCAATTGCACACCACAAAACCCACAGTAGGTATTAACAGTAAGTCAATTCAGCTATATTTTCCCTACTATGTTGGAGTCTCCATCTTTTCAACTTCTATATTTCTTATTCTGTGCAGGGTCGCAGGCCATACACATCCAAGGTAGGAAGTGAACACTCCACCCAGGAGGTGCTAGGCCACAGTGGTAACCATTATGCCATTATGATGCCTTTACAGTTTGTAAGAGTCAGATTAACTTAACTTACTGTAGGTTAGGGTTGGTTGGGGTTAAATTTACACTGGAAAAAAGTGCCTCCACTTCTTCTTCTTTTTATTTATAACAAAGTAAGCAACAAAAAAAAAAAAAAAAAAAAAAGCACATTAAATCTGAATCTGATTAATTTTGTTTGGGCCACTTCCACATCTGGTCCTAAATCAGATACAGGTCAGAATTTCAGCAGAACCAGGCTGAAAGTTTGAAAGCAAATTTCAAAGAAACTGAAAACATGAACCAACAAAGTGGAGAAATAGCATGGCCTTTTTACAGCAAGCTTGTATGTATCACATACAACATACAGTATTGTCCCTTTGTGTATGTGGATCAGTTAAGGAGCAAGATCTGTTCTGACTAGCGTCAGGCATAGGCCACATTCAAATCATAGTGTGAACAGTCTAACAAAAAATGGATTTGGTTAGTAAATCAGATACGGGCCAGGTTTGCCTGCTGTGTGAATGTCACCTTAATCTGATTTTGGAACTTACCATTTAGTATGGCTGTATGCTATTTTTGACATTTGGAACAAGTCCCTTCCCCCCTCCATCCGGTAATGTGGGTGGGTACGAGACACAACAACAGCTGACTCATCGAAACCTTCTGATTGGTCATGAGCGCATGGAGCACATGGACACTGACTCACACAAGCCCACTCAGCTGGTCATGAGAGTGTGGGCATTCACAGAGACCGTGGTGTCAGAGGGCAGTGTTCCAAATATAGTCAATGGCAACAGTACACACATTTATCACTTTTATCATATGAGTTAAATAAACTGAAATTGCTGAAGCAGGGTTTACAGTAGATATAGTTTCAACTGTGTAAGACTTCTAAGAAGGACATTAAGTACCTCAGCTGACCCTAGGTTGAAAGCATAGTACAAAATGCATTGAAGTATCTCGTCAAACATTTGTTTTGTTACACATGCAAAATGTCCACACTGAAAGTGGAAAAATGATTACAGAACACAGAGTTAACTAGACGAAATTAATCATTTCCTAAATATGCCCAAAATCCTTCATTTTCCCCTAGAAAGAGAAAGCACAAGAGCACAAATATATTGTTCAGACAATTGAAGAGAAATTATCAGGAAGTGTCTTGGGTCACATGCATAATGGAATTTCCCCTTGACTTATACACTTCATTCAGGACCCCCTGTGTGAGAGAACAGTTTTGGGCTTAAAATGGTTCCTGCTGTAGGGATTAGATCACTCGCACTTCCAGAAGTTTCCAAAGGCTACATATTTATTCCAGACAGGCCTATTGAAGTTTCATTAGACTTGACCATGAAAGCCTTCCCATAATAAGGAACATGTGTATATGTCTGTAAGTGTGTGTGTGTGTGTGTGTATGTGTGTGTGTGTGTGTGAGAGAGAGAAAGAGAGAGAGACGTTTTACTAGCATCCGCATGCCACTGTTTTGGACTGGTTCTCTCAACACACAAGATGGTAAAGCAAAAATACATAGAGCGCCCTGCATGGTTTGGCTGTAAAACACATCACATCTGCCAGTTACCCCATGGTGTAAATTGGGTGTATACCTGTGAAGACCCTCACTGGGAGTTTGAATCCAGAACTGAAGAATGTGAGTTCCCTGTGTTTAAAGGAACAGTTTAAACACTGTAAAATTATTGTAATGCAAAGAAACTCTTGAAATGGTCCCCTAACATAATTTACCATTTGTATCTGTAATTTATAAATTGTACCCCCCCCCCCCCCCCCCACACACACACACACACGTCCTAGAGGTACAATAGATTACAAAAGCATTTTCAGACTAAACACACAAATAGAGATATAATTAAGCAATAATAAAAATATTATTTTATTATTTTATTATTTTTATAATATTTTTTTAATATTAGGCAGGAATTGAACTTTCGACCCAAGGCGACCATTCCACCACCTTGCTGCCTATTATTATTATTAATAATATTATTATTAGAGGTGGTGTTTTTTTACCTCAAATTGAGACCATGTTTTCTTATTTTTCTCTTCTGCCTCTTCCAGAGAATGAAGGAGGAGAATAGAGCTACAAAACAGGAAGACATTCTCAAACATCAACAGAAGATACATTCATTATCTGTTAGCAAAAGAACATACAAACTACAATATTACTTTTACCACTACTACTACTAATATACAACAACTACTACAGTATATTAGTACTATACTACACTCCTATTATGCTACTGCTACTGCTACTACTACACTACCCGGGTCACACACTCTAATATTTAGTAAAACCGCAGCTTCGATTACGGCCGTGACATCGTTTCAATGTCACAACATTTATTTGAGCCGCATTCACTTCTCTCCCATTGATGATGGGAGAGTGGGACCGTTGCAGAAAGTCTTCTACAGCACATCCTGGATTCTAAGTGGAGAAGAATCCAGGAGGTCTGGACTCAGTGGTGGCCAATCCATGTGTGAAAATGATGAACCACTCTTTTGCAGTTTGAGTTTGATGAATCCTGGCATTGCTATCTTGGAATAGGAAGAAGAAAAAAAAATCACTGATGAGGGGAAAACATGGTCATTCAATATATTCAGGTAGAGGTAGAGGTTTTAGGTGTATTTTTTGTGTTTTTCAGACCAGTCTTTAGCATCAAATCTTACAAGAGGATAGAGACACATTTGTGTGTAGACAATACAGATGATTCTATAACTATATTCTATATATTCTATAACTATATATGCAGTATTGGAAACATTATTATGCAGTATTGGCAACATTATTATACTGTGTGTGTGTGTGTGTGTGTGTGTGTGTGTATCAGCCTATAAATCAGCCCATGAAACAACCTTTTACGTACATTTCCCTTTTTCACAGTATATGAAATAAACTCAAGCTTACATTTTTTGTGAAGTCTTGCCAACCTTTGAGCGTGTGTAATTTATGAGCCTTGTACCTAGAGATCATCTTTTATGTGTTTTGAACCTTGAATTGTTTTTGACTTTTTCCATTTTGCCTGTTGAGTTTGTGCTTCACGCTTGATTGTGTTTTGATTTAAGTTATGACTTTGACTTCAATTGAATAATTGAATAATAAATCTCCAGCACATGGCTTCTCAAACCTCTCCTGAGTCATGCATGTTACTATATGTGCTTCTGAAGTAACTGACATCTTACGCTTACTTTAATCATCAGACTCACCTTTAATCCACTCCATAATAGGATCAGTCACATTCGTAGGATGATGTTCAGCTGTTTTGGGTTATGGGTTCAGCCAACTGGGGGGGGTGGGGGGTGATATATTACTGAAATTGCCATGGCCGTATTTCTAATACTCTAGTTTTCTATTTTACATGTTGGTGAAACTTTTTGAACAATAGTAATCTTTTTCTTTATTACTGTTTTTGACATTCTCTTTGACGCACTTCATGCTTGGCTTCATATCACAGATTCTTTTTCACATCTTTCCTTCAGTTTAATATATCTGGTACATGTAGCCAATGAAGAAGTGTCCTTGGGGAGAGGAAGGTACTTTGTGGTTCTCTGTGCTAAGAGAAAAGCCTTGAGTAAAGGAAATACGGCCATGAAACAAAGACGAGATATATATGTGACCATGGAAAAATAGATACAGTTATCTGTTAAAAAAGAATAAATATGCAATGGTTCCTTGATATTAATATTAATACAATATATCTGGTACCACTTCATCAATTTCATTTAATAAAATTTTTTTTTTAATTCAACAGATGTTGTACATTTTTTAAATGACTTTTGAGTGTGCAATTAAATTCTACACATAAACAAAGTTGCGGGCACATCTAGTTTTTAAATATGCTTGTCCATAGAGTTGATGAGTTAAGAGACCACTGCAAAATAATCAGTTTCTTATTTTTTTTCTTACAGTTGCATGTATTGGTGAAATGAACAGTTATGTTTCATTTTTTATGAACTGCTGACAGTATTTCTCCTAAATTCAAAATATAACTATTATAATGTACAGTGTATATTTTAAAGGATATGACAACATCACAACACATCAAAATATTTCCCCCATTGTTCCTGATCATTATGGACAATCTTCATTGAAAAAGAAGGAACACCGGTGTCTCAGGTAATTCTACAGCAAATTACAGCACATAAAGATATGATGCATATATTGAAATTCTAAATGTGTTGCTGTACTTTATTCATAAACACACCCATTTTTGTTCTTATTGTACATTAGAAATGGTACTCTGGGCTCATGAGTTTCTCTGAGGCATTGCATTTATTTCCTCCCAGTCATGGCAGCATTCTGGTCCAAGACATTTAGTCCACTCATGGGTTTTAGAGAAGTGCATGGCACATTAGCAATAAAAAAAAAGAAAAGAAATTGGAGCCAAACACTGAACATTACATTTCTGAATGATTGTAAGAGCACTGTTTCATTGTTTAAGTATAAAATGGCAAATCAATGGGTTTTGAGTTTACACAACCGGTTTCTCTCCATTGGCAGCCCACAGTCCACATGTTTGGCTTCAGATATTGTGTTAATGTGGGAAACTGTGGCTTTCTGCTGCTTGTCCAGTTTGTTAGAGGAAGCAACAAACACATGCTTCAGCATAACAAAGGAAAGTCTGGAAGGAGAACGAACACAGTATAACCACTGTATTCAGCTACAAGAAATGTGAATGTGGAATAATATTTAGCTGACTTTATAACGATAAATTTACACAACACAATTACATTTTTTATTTATTTATTATTATTATTAATTAGATTCAAAATGAAACTTTGCTCCATTTTCCACTCATCTCCTCAGTTATCTTCAAGAGCTTGATCACCTTGCCAACATCCACCCTTTCTATCTTCCACTGTTTTACCCCACAATCCTGACCATCAGCCAGCTCACAACAACCTCCTTCTCCTCTGATATTTCTTTTCTATCTTTTCTCTCTGCAAACATCTTCCCCTTCTTCACATTCCTGTCCTTTTCATCCTCACTCTCTTCTCCTCCTCTTCATATTTTCTCCCATTTTATCTGGCTCATGGCATCAAAGATGGAGCTAATGCAAACAGATCAACAGATCTTTATTTTGGCTTGGTTATTGTTGCTGTCATTATTGTTCTTAATAGGGAAACAAGAAGAAAAGACTTGAAGTACACACCGAAGAGAAGGGAACAGTAGGTAGTATATAACACATTCTCGCACATGCACACACACACACACACACACACACACACACACACACACACACACACACACACACATGCATACACATACACACTTATTAAAACCCAGTGCTTACTAACCTTGATCCCGTGACTGAGATAATTGAAAGAGATAATCCAGAGATCTTCTTCTCCTTGTCCTGAGGGGACACTATAACATAATCTTAGATTTATTCAAATAATCTCTAGATTACATCTCTTAAATATATGCTCTGGGACTTTTTCCATACAGCTTAAAAAAAATTGACAGATCGAGTTTAGATTCCAGCTTTGGCCACTCGGGGCATGATTTGACAAGACCTCTGGGGATGTGCTGTGGTGTCTGGCACCAGGACACTGGCAGTGGATCCTTTGGGTGCTGTGGGTTACGAGGTGGGGCATCCATGGATCTGACTTGTGACTGAGGCGCATCTTATGGGTGCTTGTTCGGATCACCTTGGGCTTTTTGCCTGCTTGGCCCCGTATGTGGTGGGCCGTGATGCACTGATGAGTATTCTTATGCCTTTGTGTCTTGGCTGGCATTGACATTTTTTTTGCCCAATCTGCGCTGCATTGGATTTCTGTGGCATTGTACTAGACTGGCTGGCCTTTGCCCCAGTGGGCATGGGTGAGCCTTGGATGTCCAATATCCAGTCACCAGTTTAGTGTATAGTTGATAATTAATGTTAATGTTATGTGGTGTTAATGTATTACGGCTGATCAGTGTATGCCAACATTGTGAAGTTATTAATAACAACTAACAGTGAAAGTCGATTGTGTACTGGAAAAATTATTCATGTTTTCATATAACGATCATAATAATAATAATATTAATAATAATAATAATAATAATAATAATAATAATACAATAATCCCACCCTTTCTTGCTTTTCTTTCGTACCATGTGACATTTTTTTCCTGTCGTGCTTATTAAGCAAACACCAAAATGTACTGCAAGAGGTCAGATGTTTCTCAGTCCCCTACTAGGCTATCTTAATTATTTTCCCACAGTCTGTGTGTGTGTGTTTGTGTCCTGTTCAAGACAATTCTCTGCAGCTTTACTGGCTGAAAAGCGTCATCTGTCTGGGTCTGTTTTTTTTTTTTCCCCTGCCTTTTTCTTTCTTCACCACATTCTCTGGCACTTAGCTTGCCAAGCGAGTCTCCAAAGTGATTTAGAAAGACTACGAAAGAAAAAGTCATGAAGTGATAGAGCAAAAGATAAAGTGAAAATAATCTGAGTTGTTTCCACTTTCTCAGGACACACATCCTTCTCCATGTAATAAACAATGACAGACAATAATCATTGCTTGACCCATTCGTGTCAATAAAACCTAGCCTGGAGTACATCAAGTACAAAACTTTCACACGCTTACAGATAATCAAAGGAAAGGTAAATTCTCTTTTAGAACATCATGACCTGGTTATTATAAAGTCACATGATTTAACTTAAATATGAGGGGTGTTCAAGTTAAACACAGCATACACACAAAATCACAAACTTATTTACAGTACACCTAGGAGGAATTTACTAAAGGTGAAAAAATATGTGGTTAATGTACAGTAAGTCCCCAACATTCGTTCGTAAATACAATTTGTTCGTAAGACCAACAAACACTGTCCAGGTACTAGGATGCAAATAAAATTGGCTATACATATTATAAAACAAACATATTTCATGATCTTGTACTTGTTTTTTAGAATCGTGCCGATGGTTTAACAATTGAGGTTAAAAGAACAAGCAATGTCTTCCATTTGTACTGGAATGCATGCTGCACGTACGTGACAATGTACATTGCACATGAAATCTACAATCCACGATTAAACATTCGCAAACGCATGTTCATATCTTTGACAGAGGTGGGTAGTAAAGTTACATTTACTCCGTTACATTACTTAAGTAACGTTTTGAAAAAAAAAAAAAAACATCTATGAGTAGTTTTACTACCATAATTTTTACTTTAACTTGAGTAGATTTGCGAAGAAGAAACGCCACTCTTACTCCTCTACATTCGGCTACACTCGACTCGTTACTTTTCTAACCATTTGTACTACACATTAGATATTCTTTATTTTTGCCAAAGAAATTCACCCAGTGGAACGACCACATGACTGTGTTTCACTAATCAGAAGGAGCAACAACAATCACATGACTCCATTCTACCAATCAGCTGCAATAACAATAACCACATGTACTGGCATGACCACACAAACTGGCTGCATAGTGGGGGGAAAAAAATCTTCAGCCGTGGTAAACAGCAAAGGAAACATGACGCAATTAGTTTAGCTGTTTTATTTAATTTTTCAAATTTAGCATAATAAGCTAGAGGTTAAAAAATATAAGTTTTTTAAATTTGTTCTGCTGGACACACTTTATGGTAAATTCAGAACTTTACAAATGTTTTAATGTTATTTTCTATTTGCTGAGCCATTTGGAGGGCAACTAAATATACAGTATAATTCACACTGTTCAAACATACATATGTTACCTACAGTAGGTATTTGTTTCAAAAGCTTTTTGTTGTGAAAAAAGTTAGATTAGGAAGTTTGTGTTTCTTGTTCCTTAATTTGCTATTTGGTAAAGATATTTAGTTTTATTAATTTATTTTATTTTATTTTATTTATTTCATTCATTTTATTATTTGGAAATGTTAGAATTTGTACATTATTTTATTATTTTGTCTGGCTGCTTACATCCTTTCTAAAAAAAAAAAATACAAATCGGACATTACGATGAAATAGTTACTCAGTACTTGAGTAGTCTTTTCACTGAATCCTTTTTTACTCTTACTTGAGTAATATTTTGGATGACTACTTTTTACTTCTACTTGAGTAATGTTATCTTGAAGTATAGCTACTCTTAGTTGAGTAAAATTTTTGGCTACTCTACCCATCTCTGTAGAAAACACATATAGAACCTGAACACGAAGACTAACTGAGTACCAGGGAAGCTGCATCTGCAAGGTGGTAACAAGACCTGCTCCCCCACTGTGATGACACTGATAACATTGAGCTGTTGAAACAGTATGGTCTTCAGTGTGTGTGTGTGCTTGATTCCAGACATTTGAGGCTGACCTCTCTCAGTATTGATTCTTTGCCACCTCTGCCCTGAGGGGTGAATTGCTCTGTGGTGCTTCAGCATCCTTAAACACATCAGATCAATGAGCCCTCTGACACACTTCCTATACATGACACACATCAATGTTAAAATCCACTAAATGAACACTAATTAGGTATACATAGTTATGTGCATAGATAGATGGATAGATGGATTGATCGATGCCTTAACAGATGGCTGACAGGATAGAAAGGGCAAAATGAGCCTTTTAATGAAAGGAAGGTGGATGAAGAACATAAGATTAGTTTTGTAGAAGGAGAGATAGTGTAATGAGTGAGGAGAATGTGTATGTATTTATTATAGCCACAGTGCATGAGAGATTGAACAGAGACACAAGTTTCTTTTTGCTGCTGCAGGTGTAAATTCTTTAGCAATACTTACATTGCCAGTGGCGAAGTCAATGTAGCCAGGCTGAGGCATGGAGTTTGTCACATTGACAAATTGTAAAATTTTCCTTTGGCTTTATAACAAAAAAAGTAAGAATCCAAAAAGCAAAAAATCCAGTCTGTAATATGTTACAGTATTTCACTATAATAAACTAGGAAATATGCATGATTTAACCTTAATCCTCAAGCAATTACAATAAGTGTTCTTAGACGTACTGTAATATGTTCAGGCTTTCAGATTTTGCAATATAGCATTGAAATTGTTATGAAAACCCAATGTTGAAATAACCAACATTACCTTTTATTCAACATGTAACTGCACTAAAATGTCGAAAGTTAATCAAAACGGAAATTACATACCTTGTTTTTTGACTTTCCACTATTGAAATTGTAGGCAACTTAAGGCATGAACCAGTGGAAGACAGGTGCAGATGATGACAGGCTGGTGATTAGAACTGTATACTGGTGATGCTGAATGCTGAGTACTTGGAATAGGCGAGAGGGGATATGAGGTTACTACTAAGTTTGTTACATAAACAATCAATTTTTTTTTACAGCCTGTCACAGTAAAACATTCATTCCCATTTCTTTAATTTATTCTATGTAATTTAATTTAATTACATTTTAAGCAATGAGGGGGTTCAAGACTTTTGTACAGTACTGTAAATGTAAATATACTGAATAGAATACCTCTTATAGGTGGTAACAGTCTCATTCTGTGTAGTGAATGTGGGAGATTAAATCTTTAAAAACATTTGATTGTCATTTCATATGTAAGCTATAATCAAAATATCAAAATATATTACATTTCTAGCTGTTAAAATGAAGCTATAATCCTGGTTCACTCTGATCAGCAGGTGATAGCAGATTCTGCTGTTACTTTAAGCACATGACACAACTAGCTGGTAAATGTTTCTACAGTAAGTCTCATTATAAGCAGTGAATAAAAAAAAAGTAAAAAATTATTAAATGCAGTCCAATTAGAAAGAATTTATCTTTTTTTGTGCAAACATTTTATTGTGTACCTGTTAAAGGGTTAATAAGGCAATTAGTCATGTACATAAACACACACCCACACATGCAAACATGACATTGTAATGATCCTGCAAAATGACTACCACAATGTCTTGACTTAAATATACTGTATAACTAAGCATGATTCATAGTTGCCCTTAATTTATTTTGATAACAAGCAGCTCATGAGTGACAGTTTCACATATCTATCCAAAAATAACAGAAAGTGTAAAATTTGAGTTATATGTTTTATAATGTAAACAAGATTTAATTAGATAAAGTGGGATTTTAGACATCACGGTTGTGCAATTTAATAAATAACAAGCTGATTAATCACTGAGATCAAAAAACACATGCACACACACACACACACACACACACACACACACACACACTACTATGATTCATGCAAAGAATTATACGACTTACTGTATCACTCACTCACGCCTATAACGCTTATCCTGTACAGAGTCGTGTGGTAGGCCATCCCAGGGTACACACACACACACACACACACACACACACACACACACACACACACACACCAATCTGGGAACTAAGGCCAATTAATCTAATCTGCATTCTTTGGACTGTGGGAGGAAAGCAGAGTACCCGGACAGGGAGAATTCCACACACACAGACCCAAGGCGGGAATCGAACCTTCGACCCTGGAGGTGCGAGGCCACAGTGCTAACCAGGGTCACAAATTCTAGAAAACATTTTATCCTTATGACCATTCAATCATCACTCATTCTCTGTCAGTAGGTCCTTACATGTGCTAACAATGCAACGTTAAGGAAAGAAAAGAAAAAAGCGTAAACAGATAAAACACAGCAAAGAAACTAAACCACAACAAGAATTAAACATTCTATACAGGTCATTCAATTGATATCCTGAGAAAAAAAAAGCAAGAAAACTTTACTGTACTTGCATTTTTTCCTTTTAAATAAATGAAAAGTTTCTCTTTTATCTTTTTTTTTATATTTGATATAAATTTAACTGAACAAGTAAAAAAGGATCCCAATGATGTGCTTTATTTTAATGTATCATAGAAGGTTTTATTGATGTGGTTCATGTGTTAAATCAGCTCTTTAAGCTAAGCTGTACTGTAATTCTGTCTGGTGTCATGGCATAAAGAACCATTTTTAACAAATAAAGTTAAAAACAAGGAAACATTTTTTCCCCCTGGCTCTAATATGAGTTTGGTGTACTGCGTGAATATCAAAATTCACCTTTTTTTAAATAATGCTTTCTATGTCTATGGACCTGTTATCTACAGCAGAAGTAGGAAGTTCACATACTGTACACTTAGGTTGAAGTAATTAAAAGTGATTTTATTAAAGTACTCCACAGATTTTATATTACCAAACTATAGTTTTGGCAAAATCTACTTCACGCATGACACAAGTAATTTTTCCAACAATTATTTACAGACTATTTCACTATATCACAATTCGGGCAGGGTCAGAATTTGGCATACTGTACACTCAGTTGACCGTGCTTTTAAAAAGCTTGTAAAATCCCAGAAAATGATGTCATGGCATTAGAAGGTTTTCATAGGCAATTTGAAAACATTTGAATCAACTGGTCATGTATCTGAGGATGTACTTTAAGGCCTGCATTCAAATGCAGTGCCTCGTTGTTTGACATCATGGGAAAATCAAAAGAAATCAGCCAAGATCAGGAAAAAAAAAAATGGTTGAACTTCACATGTCTGGTTCATCCTTGGAAACAATTTCCAAATGTACCATGTGCATCTGTACAAACAATATTATGCAAGTCTAAGCACCATGGAACCACACAAACATCATACCGCTCAGGAAGAAGATGTGTTCTGTCTCCTAGACATGAAATACTCAGATATGAAAAGTACAAATCAATCCCAGAACAACAGCGAAGGACCTTCTGTAGACACTTGAGGAAACAAGTACAAAAGTATCTATAACCAGAGTGAAACAAATGTTATATCAATATAAGGCTGCTCAGAATGGAAGAAGTCAGTTCTCCAAATCTGCCATACAAAATCCAGACTACAGTTTGCAGCTGCACATGGGGACAAAGATCTTACTTTTTGGAGAAATATCCTCTCGTATGATGAAACAAAAAAATGAACTGTTTGCCCATAGCTTTTGTGACCAATCCAGGAAAAGGGCTTCTTGGTTGTGTCAATTCTAGCACGGAGCCACTGTTAGTGTGTCTGGCCAGCCCTTTATTTCCATTTAATAAAGTCCAGAATATTGGCACAATCCTCTGGGATCCAGTATTATTACCTTTCACAGTGGCCGCTCTTCATTTTCCTTCTGTTTATTTCACTGCATGTAATCTGCTTTGTTTTAATGACTCACTCCAGGCCTCTATATCAGACCACAGCAAGCAGGGTCCATTCATGAAAGTGAGAGAGTGGAAAAAAGAGGTAGACTTGATTAGTTGACTGAAATCAGTGCAATATGCAATCCTTTAATAGTGGGTTTTTGTTTAATGTTTTTTATTCATGTTAACACTATCATCATCATCATCATCATCACCATCTTTGCTATAAATTTTTAGTGCCACCATTATAAAGTTATAAAATGCCTAAGGTTAGGTTAATGTAGCAATTATATGTATTGCAACCTTGCAATCTGGCAAATTTTTACATACAATTTGTACTTATTATTTAAAAATGATAATTCTCAACATAATAATCATTATCATATTCAGATGTTATACATCTTGGTACCTGACTGATAACAAAAAACATAATTGGACTAGTCTGAAATGCAATTAATGTTCAAGTCAAACTGGGACTCTTGATTGTGCAGAATAATAGAACACAGTTCTACACAAATGTGCTACAATAATGTACTTATCCTAGTGTCTTACTAGATCTTGGATAGCATCAAGATAGAAAGTTTTCGCAGTAAGCCGGAACCATAATTGGACTGCCTGCTTCACGTCTGAAACACTGGCCTCCCAGGAACTCCTTTAATGGCCCAAACATGTGCAAATGGCTTAGATTTCCTGTTCATGTGCAAGTGGTGTTTGTGAATGATTGATTGTTTGTACAGTTCTCACAGATAGATGCTCTCTCTATCTTTGGCAAATGGCAACACGTTATCTGTCAATTTTAAAGGAAAAACGCTCTCATCAACGTGGTGTGCTTGAAGTCTTCTGTAAATAAAATGTTTTTTTAGTTTAATTCACAAAAAAATCATTACAAATTCTGTTTTTTTTAAATTTTTTCATTTTATTTCTTTCGG
>JAQMYG010000018.1:13024581-13047487 GCA_030014215.1 Clariallabes teugelsi
TTGTAGAGCCGTCGTTAATGTGGGAGCGCGAAGTACCTCTCATCCCTCCCCCCTGAGAGAGCTCGGCCAATCAGCTCCCTCTAGGCCTCCGGCTGTGAGAGGCAACAGCATCACCCAGGGTTCGAACCAGCGATCTCCGCATGATAGGGCGAGCTTTACCACTGCGCCACTCGGAGGCACAAATTCTGGTTTGACTTCAACACCCCTAGTAAATCTCTCTCTCTCTCTCTCTCTCTCTGAACAGAAAAAAAGTTCTTGTGAAATTAGGGGAAAAAACAGCCGTATTCCTTTAAATAATCTAATTACAATACACAAAGGCTTTCAATGAAATGTATACATTTATTTTAAATAAATAACATTCCACCTGTATTTTATGCGAGAAAAAACATCTTGTTGATGGATGGATTTTGAACAAGTTTGTCAAGCTTTCACTGTGCAGAAAGTGTTGCGAATGAACAATAAGAGCAGCTTGCAGACATTCACATAAAGCTTGACAACCTCACCGTCTACAACGGGTTGTTTTCCCTTCTTCTGCCATGAGCACTGATATGGTCCCACCTGAGAAACAGACTGAATGTCATGATCGTCATTCTACCTGTGGCAAATGTATCAACCTGGAAAGATGTTACAGTGTGTAATAAGTGCTCCTGGGTATCTGGCTGAGGCCATTTTTTGTTTCCTTTGGATGCATGTATCAGAGTTTTTGAGCTATGTGGGCAAATACAGAAAGCCAGCTGAGGGAACTGGTTTTTATCAAGTTATTCTGGATCAGTTGCAAGTGCCATACATTGGACAATGGACAGAACAAGCATCTCTATGTGGCTTCTGTGGTTAGAAATTATTTTAAAAATTGAATAAGACCTGTGCTATTCAGATGCTCAGGGTCTGATGTTTCACCTTCCATCAATTCATCGAACTTAGAAATTATAGAGTCAAATGCCATCAAATTTAAGGAGTAGAATAGTTGACAACCATTCACACATCTGTCCAGCTTCACCAAAGAAAAAGACCAGAAAATGTGAAACTGCATTATCTTTGCCAACCTCCTGGAAACTGTCAAGGCCATGAGCGTCACTGGACAGGGGCACCTTCTTCTGTATCCACTATATAAAATCCACTATGTCCACCAGTAAAACTTCATGTGCGAGTTTTAACGGCAGTGGTTTCATTTAGATCAATAATAACACGTAAAAATGGATTTTAAATTGAGAAGCATCTTCTGGTTTGTGCATTCATGCATGCATGGCAGTGTACATGTTTTAGTTGATGAAGTGTAGCATTCATGCACCTAACCAATGCATCAGTGCCCAAAACAAGAATTGGGATTACGCATGATACCACGACAGAACAAAAGTAAGTTTTAATAACAAAGATCATATTTTAATTCAAACGTTACTGTCTCCTATAGAGAAATGTCTTCAGATAAGATGGATGAGGGTTGTGCCACTGTCCCAGTAGAGTCTTACATCTAGGGAACTCTCCTGATCCAGTCCTACTCACTACCTAATATAACTGTTGAGATAAATGCTAATATTTCAATATGTGTTCCAATACCTCTGATTTCCCAAAGGCATTGTCTATGACTGAGGCCTGAAATTAACTCTCAAGTATGAAAAGGCGTTATAGAAAAAAAAAAAAAAAACTGACAATGGTTGACTGAAATGAGCAAATTAAGTGAACGTTGTGTAGTGCCAGACAGTAAGATTCATCCTTCATAGCCGACACAGAATATGACTAAAACTTGTTATTCCACTCAGCCACACAGTGTACGCGATTTCAGTGTGCGCTAGCTTATGATGCTTCAATCTATCCCTGTGACGCTCTCCTTGTGCTGTCACTGTCAGTACTCTTGCAGAAAATAGCTGGTTTCAAAAAATGTAAGAATTTTGTCAAAGCAGCAACCAATGCAAACCAAAACAGACGAACAGGCGAAGCATTCGCCATCAAGCAGCCATGTCTGTTTCTGAAGAAGGGGAACCAGAGCAGCTCTCCAGGTGAGACCTTTATATGTCACAAGGTTGTGCATACATCCTTCCATTCAAGGTACTTTAAATGATTTTACTGACATACAAACTTAACCTACCACAGCAATATCATATGTATCCATTGTTCCATTTATCCATCTTGAAATTCACGACATCTGCTCCTGTAAATGAAGAAGGCCCAGCAACCTGTTCCCATGTGCATGCACTTCCAAAGAAATCCTAGATTCTGAAGAGGAAGAATACAAAATATAATTGGATGAGAAGTGTATGGTCCCAAGGAGAGATATTAGTTTCCAGCTCGAGACAAATTTGTCATCCTGAAACCCAGAGCCATGGTGTTTCCAGACTTAAAACCATGACTAGTCATACGAGGAAGCATGTTTTCCCTTTTAACACTTGGAAAGTCTAATATGAGTTGATTGACAGGTTGAGGGCAAGTGAAGGAAAAGTGATCAAGGAAAGTGTTTGTGCATGTGTGTGTGTGTGTACTGTATGTGTTATTCCAAATGAAACAGCTAGGGGAAAAAAGGATCTAAAAGCACAACTTCACTATGGCCTAGTGCCAGTAAATATATTACAGCACAGATTCCATCCACTGCTTCCATTAAAGCACATTACACAGCTTAAAGGTACATACTGGAGCAGGTAATAAAGCTTTAAGATCTCAGCATTACACACACACACACAATCATTGCTTAAGTGTGTGTGTGTGTGTGTGTGTGTGTGTGTGTGTGTGTGTGTGTGTGTGTGTGATACTGTGTTCAGCGTAAAAAAAAAAACGCATACATATTTGAATACTAATTTTTTTGCTATGAATTATATATTAATATATAATTATTATCATATATCTTATATCTTAAAAATATTATCATATATCTCTTTAATATATAAAGAGATATATGATAATATTATAATGCTATTTTTCTTTTCCTAAAGTGTTTGGCTGACCATAGTGTGTTATTGATCCAGTTCTTCGGCATGCTGCATTCCTCAGATTTGTTCAGCGTGGTACTGTATAACAAGCTAGTATTTGGTGAACCATTAAGCTGATCTCATATCTCCTTTTCCATTAAGACATCCCCAGCTCTTCTCCAACTGCCTAATTTCTTCTGTTACTATTGTTTTCCAGTAAACAAAGGACAATGAGGCAGTTGTGCTTTCGTGAGAAAGATGTGTTTGTTTTAGACCAGATACGCTCTTTGAGTGTAAAGAGGCCAGCAGGGAAGCATCATCCATTGCTAACAGCACTTAACAATGGAGAAGACATCTACAGAGTGGGTGTGTGCGATCCTAATGTTATAACGTATTCTATGAGTCATGCAGTGTTTCACATGTGAATGTGGATTCCTGCTATGGATCGGGACTTTTCACATGCTTAAATGTCACATGGGTGGCTCAAGACTAGATTTGTAAAAAAAAAATAAAAAAAAAAACACTCACACAGTGGTGTCATGCCATGGGATTAAGCTTCACATCTTAAAAAGGTGAAAGTGAATAATGTTAAGAACGGTTTAATAAATTTATATTACAGTATCAAAGTCAGCAAATAGATCATTACTGAAATAAAACTATAGACAGACTATGGGCATAAATTGAAATTCTAAATGATGGCCCATGAAACTGTTGTGACTTTCACCTGAACTGTGTAAATAGGCAGCATGGTGAAATTTTGACACTGTAGTCTCAAATTTACAAGGGTTGAAGGTTCAACTCCCACTTTTGGGTCTGTGTCCATGGAGATTGCGTGTTCTCCCTGTGCTTGGTTGGTTTTCTCTTAGGACAAATGACCTTTAGTGTTTGAGTGTGGGCATGCTTGTGCCCTGTGATGGACTGAGACCCCTTCCAGGGTGTACCCTGTCTAGTGCCCGGAGTCCCCAGGCTTCCACCCTGTGCAGGGTAAGTGGTATAGAGAATGAGCTGCTATTATTATTATTATTATTATTATTATCATTACATTTTTGATAGAACACACATGGAAACATACAGTATGTTAAATCAGTGAGCCATGTACCAGTATCATTGCCTATACAGTAGCAGCATAAAACTTGGTGCAGTAGTGGACATGTGGCCAACAAACCAGCTCAGCTACAATTATACAGATGCACAGGTGCCATCTGTGCAGATCATGTTGTGGGTCAAATAACGAACTGGCGCAATAATATACTGTAAAGTGGTGGCTGAAATGCACGAGATGAAAGTGAAATTCATTGTTTCAATGCCATTCTCAATTTCTTAGAACAATGACAATCAAGATAATAAGAATGATTTTTAATCTGATGAAATGAAATTGCCTTACAACAATTACTATTTAGTATAAAGTTCTAAAATCTGCTGCATCTGGCTGGGCATTGAGAAATGATCTCTTGACTGCTACTCCCTTTTTCACATTGTGCAACAGTTTTCCATTGGGTTTTGGTCTGGAGATGACCCAGACCATGACTCCGGGAGCTGAAGACCATTGTACTGTAGCAGCCAGTTTTTCCACTAGTTTCTCAGTTAATTAGCACAACTCTTCAGCCAGCTAGGCTAGATCTAATTAGTGAAATCAGCTGACTTGTGCACAGGGAGAACTTTAACACATGCCATATGTTATCCTAACACTTTTAGTTGCCACCACTGTACTACTGCATCCCTTATACTTCACATCCGTATATGATCTCTAACAACACAAAGGATATGTATTATTAGTTTCAGGCAATTGTAAAAGGCCAGATTGGACAAGATTATAATATACAGTAGCTAGTTGCAGTTAATGAGCAGAGGTTGAGAAAGAACAATCAGATGAAAACAAGATAAAAGTGAAATAAAAATGAGATGCCCTGGAAATCACCTCCGGCTGATTACTTCCATGTCTCGTCTGTTGTACTGTACTTTGCAACTAATGAGAGAGCTCTGTAGCCTTTCAGGCTCTCATGCCAATTCAACAAGGGCCAACTAGTGAACACATAGCAGGACATGCTGCAAAAATCACAGGCAACTGTTGGCTTTCATTGCTTTATTATGTCTAACAGCCAGCTGTCGGAGCCCTCAGGTCACCCTGCCAGGATGTGTAGGTACTGTCTGATATATATTCCGAAGGCCAAAAGAGTGAAATGGGACTGGCAGCAACTTTTATTAAGAGAAACTTTTCATTACTTTAACAAGTTCCTTATTAAGTTCCTATTTATAGCATAACATATTAGGAATACTAGAATGAATCCCAGCTACAGTATATTCCCACCCCGTCTTTTCACTTAGATTAGCCTTTGATCAGCTTTGATTGATCAACCTGCCTTACAAAACACTGAAAAGTAGGGAAAAGTAATTTTATATTCAATTTAGTCTTTATTGTCTGAATTTACTGTTCAAAAGTGTAAGTTTCTTCTTTATATTAAAATGACAGATGCAGGAAAGTAAAATTCATTGCAGGTGTATATGTACACTACCGCTCAAAGGTTTGGGATCAGCAAATTTCTTTGTTTTTGTTTAGTGATTTATTTTCTACATTCTACAAACAACACTGGGGATTTTAATAATCAGTTGCTACTGTATTTTAAGACGCGGAGGCCACCTTTTTGGAACAGTTCTTGCAAACAGCACCTAGGATTAGAGCCATTATGAAGGGTTTACAGATCATTAGTAGCAGACACATCTCAACATTAACTGTTAAAAGGAGATTATTGTAAATTTGGGGTGCCTTCAGCATTGCTTTACAATGTAGAAAGAACTAAAAATCAGGAACGACCATGGAGTTAGAAAGTGATTTCAAACTTTTGAGCTGTAGTGTATTGTATATGCACTCAGTGGAATTATACTGTAGGACATACTGTACCTACTCTACTCTATTCCTGGAATATTATGCCCCATGTTATCAATTAAGCATCATTTAAATGCCTACCTGAGTGTTGTTGCTGACCATGTCCATCCCTTTATGACCACATGATAACTCACCATGTCGCAAAGTTAAGATCACCTCAATTTTTTATTCTTGAACATGACATAAACAAAGTTCACTGTACTCAAATGGTCTTCATAGTCACCTGATCTCAATCTAATAGAGCATAATATTATAATCTCTAAGGAATGTTTCCCACACCATGTCGAATCTCTGCCACAAAAAAAAAAGAATATGGCAGTTCTGAAGTCAAATGGAGTTCAACTCAGTACTATAATGGTGTATCTTTTCAAGTGGCTGGTGAGGGTACATCACAGGTGCAAGGGCATGGTAATTTAAGTATAGTGTAGACAAATATGATACATGCATAAACAATGAAAAGATACAACATACAATAACTCTCCTCAGATGCTAGACTGCTCTACATAAACGTCAGGTGTTTGTGATCATGTGGCTAGGTGCGTGACATGGACGTATGGTGTGCAGTAGCTTTTGGGTGTTGTCGTCCTGTGTTATTTGCGCTAACCTGACAGAAACAACCCCACGCTTAATCCCCACCCACCCACACACACTTATCGTGTAGCCGTTTTGGCTCTGGTATCCATGGTCTGTATGGCTCCATCTGGCCACCAGGGAACCAAACATTGCATAACCCCCAAAATGATTCAGCATGACGCTTGCTATGTAGAGCAAACACAGTAAAATGAGACATGCAATAGTATTATGACAGCAGGGTTATTTATTGATTTATTTATTTATCAACAATGCTACAATATGTAATCTGGAGCAGATTGGGTTCATGGGATTAAATGGATGATTTATTATATTAATAGACAATTAACCAAGAGACAATAACTGCACTCAATTTTGCAGCATTTACTGTAGAATACATTTGTGTTTTCTGTAAACAAGGAGTACACAAGGAACAAATTACCACATTCCTTACCACATGACTTTCGGATATAAACTGTCAGATGAATTCATATGTGAACCTTGCTACGAAAAGTTTATTATTATTATTATTGGTAATTTTATATTCATTAATTTTTATTTTATCTTTGTGCTGAGACAGCAAATGGACATTATTTTCAATCTATCTGTCCAAAATCCTCACCAGGAAGCAATAGCAAATTTAACTAATATCAGCTTAGCCAAGCTTGCACTTGGGTCAGTGGTGGCTCGGGAAGTTGATGCTCTGAGGGTCTGAGTTCGTGCACCACCAGTTGCCACTGTTGGGCCATCTGGCAATGCGCTTAACCATTTACACATAAGCATAAAGTGGACAGTGAAGAGGTGGATTCAGATTGGAAAGCTGGCCATTCATGCCGTGGCCTTCCCTAACTTGATAAGGATGGTCTAACAACAACAACAACAACAACCAAGAACAACAACAAAAAGGTCATGTTCCTCTGCCATTAATAGTTGTAAGAATTGAGTAGAAGTTATAAGTTATAAAAATATCAGGAATATTGCAGAATTAAAGATGTTAGACATGGATACTCGGCTCAGTGATATATTGTAGTTGCAAAGCCATGACCAACACAAAACACTCCACTGGAGCCCCATTCATCTCTGAGATTCCTGTCCATATACAGTAGGGCATTTTCCACCCAAATCATTGTCACTGTGTCTAAAGGAAAATCTGGCCTTTATGACATGATGATATCCATTACACTAAAAAAGTACTTCTTTCATTTCCCTAATATGGGTCTACCTGGTGGTCTACAGCCAGGTTGAGTCATCACTAAAATCCCACCATATTGTGTCTTATTGTGTCCATATTGCGTGTTTCTTGAGCTTAAAAGAAATAAAATAAATGAAATTCTAAAACATTTTCAAGCCTTAAGTATTACAGTATTGATTATAAACTATTACTGTACCACTTAGCTATGTCTGAATGGTACAGTACCTAAACAAATGTGTGGTCCATTATGTCCTCTCATGCTGTTTTATGCAATCACTTAAGTTTGTTGACAGTAGGCTGACTTTGCTTTTCTCCTTCTACCCTACTGTATGTATTGCCTGTGTCAGAACTTGCTTTCCTTTGCCAGATCTGCCAGATTCATCCTTATACAGGACTTCTTCAAACCAGTAATTCTGCACTCACTTTCTGCAGCTCTGGTTTGTCCCATGTAGATTCCTTAAAGATTGCTGTGCATTTTCCAGCATTGGCACCTAACCTAACAGGGCCACACTGTAAAATGTTATGATGCACTGTTCTAAGCCCTTGAACCACACTGACAACACCAAAATGTGGATTGTGAGGCTAAGTCCAATTCCCATGCGCGCAGTTGTGGAAAAGATTCTACTTAAGGGTCGGATTACTGGCATGCACCAAGCAAAGCAAACAACTAAGGAGATTGCTAAAATAGTTGGAATTAGTTTAATAATTGTCTGACACTTTCTTAAAATGTGGATAGGAAGGATAGTGTGGAACCTTGAACTTTAAGGAAGAAATGTGGTAAAAAAAAAAAAAATCATGAATGAACATAATTGGAGATCATTTAATGGCTACTGAAGTTACACTATAAAAATTAGCAGTAGAAATCACACCTGTGTATAATAATGAAAGAATGTTTCCACATGCACAATGTGATGTAGACTCACAATTGGGACTAAACAGCTGTTTGGCCACAAGAAAACCATTTATTGGTGAAACTAATTGGAAAAAAAGCTTCAATTTGCTAGAGTGCATAAAGATCAGACTTGGGAGCAATGGAAAAAAGTTGTGCTGGCTGATGATTGCTGCTTTACACTATTCTAGTGTGATGGGTTCATTGGGGTACAAAGGTATATGACTTGATGCACTTATGATACACACTTATGATAGTTCTCACTGTACAAGCCTCTGGAGAGTGTTGTTATCTGGGGTTGCTTCAGTTGGTCAAGTCTAGGCTCAACAACATCATGTATCAAAATGAAGTCAGCTGACTAAATGTAGTGAATGGTATCACGTCAATGTATTTCTTTATTTTTTGATGGCATGGTCATACTCTATGATAATGATGCCAAGATTCATCAGGTTCACATTATGAATGAATGGTTCTTGGTGTGAAACATTTTTACACATGGATTGGCCAGCATTCAATTTTTTTTGTGATGTTCAGGACAAGACAATGGGAGTTCGGCTGTGCCATCAATTCAAAAACTTGGCCAAAAATGTACTCTTGGCCAAAATGTAGATGAAAATAAATGCAGTGATGGTGTATATATGATTGTTGAATGTCAAGGTAAATGGATACTGTAATCAAAGCTGAAGGCAGTCCAACATAATATTAGAGAGTGCAACTTTTTTTTTTTTTTGGCTGGACAGTGTATCTCATGGAGAGATCCATGAACACAATTATTTCCAGATATTTTGCCTGCATGTTTTTCCCTAAAAAGTGGGACAAAGTCTTGATGGCACCAGCACTGTTTATAGGCTGTTTCTATGGCAATGGAGACCAACAGACGAAAGAGTAGGCTGAATATCAAATTGCTTCCTCCAGTAGTTCCCCTACCATTTAATGGCCAAAACTTCAAGACCTCTTTACCTTATATAGTGAATTATATAGCTGATAGAATGTCATTTAGGATTTAGTGCTTAAGAGTAGATTGTACCGTTTAATTCTGTAAATTTTTGTCAAAGTCAGAGCCTTCATAAGGGTGAGATTTGGACAAAACATTACATTGCATTGTATTATGAGTGGCATAAGAATGATCTGGGGCAAAGACAAATAGACAGTTGTATTCATCCTTTCTAATTGTTTAGTTTTCTGTTTAAAACTTAGATATATTGGGTCCATGTCACCCATGTCATGTCTTCTGAACAGCAAACATGGAAAATGTTTGTATCATATGTATTGCCCCTCACTCTGAGTGCTTCATGCTGTAGCTCTCAGCACTGGATAGAAACTCCAGGTCCACAGCGCACACACTCACATACACACATTCTTCCACGTACACCAACCATGCACACCTGTTCACAGTGACCTTCACAGTCTATATACATATATATAATAATAATTATTATTATTAAAATATACATACAAAATATACATATATAATAATAACTAGAGAGTGAAAATTTCTGGAGAAATTTTAAGTGTGCCTATGCGACGGCCGGGTCACTTCTAATGTGTGCGGCATCAAAGACGGAACTATGATGTCATAGCTGATGCTGGTCTCATGAGGGTCGTCTCAAAGCTGAGGGGCGTGAAACGGTCCAAAGTTTTAGGCGGAAGAATAATAAATGGATTTTCAAGTTTCAAGTTTCAAGTTCTGGGGGAGAAGAGTAATAAGTGCGCCTAGGCAAACTTAATAATAATAATAATAATAATAATAATAGTTAAAAAATATATACCAGTATCTGACTTCCCCTGCATTGCTCTTTTTTGAGATTACTGCATTTGCAACCATTTCCAAACTCCATCCATGACAGGTTACTTTTCTGTTGTCACGGATGCAGCGGGAAAATGGGAGCTTTGCAAATTAATTCAATTAAATTTTATTTGTATAGCATTTTAAACAATTGTCACTGTCGCAAAGCAGCTGTACATAATCAAAAGAAAAGTGCAAGACTGGCCCAGGCTGCCAAAGGCCAGAAAACCTGGTTTTGTAAGTGTCTTACAAAACGGTGATATTATAAATAATTTACTGTGTTTACATTTAATACACCTGCAAATAAATTTTACAAGGGGTGTTCAAGTCAAACTGGGACTAAAATTTCAAATAAAGGAAAACATAAAACTGATTGACATTTTCTTGACTTTGAGCATAATACAGTTATGAGACTCTTAGCCACAGTAAATCTTAACATTTTAAAAAGTTATCCATCTGTGCATGAGAACTGTACAAACAATCATTCATGAACACCACTTACACAGTACAGGAACTTGCTAAAAGTTATTGTTACATCCCCAATATATTCCTAGCTCCGCTCCACACGATTTCAAAATGTTTGGGCCATTAATGGAGTTCCTGGGAGGCTAGTGTTTCAGATAGGAAGGAGGTCATCCGATAATGGCTCTGGTATACTGGGAAATATTTCTACCTTGTTGGTATCCAAGCAGTAGTGAAATGCTGGTAAAAGTGTAGAAGGGCATAAATAAGGGTAATAAAGGTAGTTTTTACCCTCATTCTACTACTCCTATGTGCTATTCTGCACAATCAGTGCCAGTTTTGATTACTTCTCATACATTCTTTTTTTCAGACATGTTGGTGATGTGCAAATGCAGAACAAATATACTGTAGGGGTGGTGTAAATCACCTGACATAATTTTCATTCACACAGGCTTGGTGAATCTACAGACTCCATATTGACATTTTGATCCTGTGTATATATTTTTTTACATTTCTCTCTTTTTGTCTTTGAAAGACAGATGGCAGCTCTAATTTGTGTTGTGCACTGTGGAAATAACACTAAAAGATAAAAAAAGAGTCATTGGCTCTTCCTTCTGGAAAATCTTCATCTTGCTATGCTCACGCTACAGAGAGACTATTGTTACTTAAAGTTAACGGTTTCATGCAAGTTACATGTGAAATTTCTTACAAATTTGCAATCAGGAGACCTGCTTAGTTCCATCTGCTCCCTGTCAATGTAGGTGCTTTCCCACTGTTCGCACACATTCCTGGAAGAAAACTTGAGGCAACACTTTGGTTTTGGTTTAATGGGCCTCAGACTGTGATTCAGCTTTTTTGGAGAAAAGAAGGTTTAATTGGGCATAAATAGAAAATCTAAGTTGGCTACACTACTTGGACATCTCCGAATGGCATGCCAACATCGCTGCCTGCCAAACACTAGCAGTTCATTCCCATTGAGCAGTGGGATTATTTAATTGCTCTGCGCTCCTCACTTTTATTAATATCTGGACCTTATGTAAAGGGAAAGCATCATGTTTCAGAAAGGTCTGGAAAAAAAATTTTTAAAGCCACTATGACAGAAATCAATGTTTAAATCCACAACATCTGTCAGAACTTTTTAGACACAATCACATTAAACAAAGTCCAGTTCATGGAACTGGCCAAAGCATGGTTTCCAGAAGGCTACTGGAGATCATCACTTCTGATGTAAAGTCAATTTCAAATCAGTCAAGACATTGTGATGGAATTTGGGCCAACTTTTTCTTCGGTAATAAAATAATCAAAGAGGTGATGTGGTAACATTTTGGGACAGATTATTTTGTTTGGTTTCATCAATAAATTATGAAACTTATTTCAGGTTCTGTAAGTTTGCAAGATTAAGTCATGCAGTTCTGGAAAACAATTTCCGCTCTAGGGTCAGTTAGCTAGGTTAAAAAATTGTTCCCAGCTTTCACACTTGATTTAACTCATAAGCATACTGTAGATGATCTGGTTATTACCTCAAAAACAGTATACAGCAATAAGCCATAACATTAACATCGATGATCAATTATAGGCTTGTAAACAGGCTCATGGGCACCCAAGGCCCATTTATGCCTGTGGAAAACAATCTCACAGAAAAGCCAAATCTCACCAATGCTGGCCTTGGTTGAAGGCACTAGAACACCCAGCCTGTCACACATGGGGCCCAGCAAGCAAGGAATACAAGACTGCTGCTGACCTGGCCTCTAAACCAGATCCCAATCTGATAGAGCAAGCATGGGATGTGCTGGACAAACAAATCCGTTTCATAGAATTCCCACTCCACGACCCACAGCACGCAAAGGATTTGGTGCTGACATCCCAGTGCCAGACACCACAGCACACCTCAAAGGTCTTGTGGAATCAGAAGGGCCAGAGCTGCCCAAGCAACACAAAGGGAAGCTACCCAATATTGGGCATAATGGTTTGTGTTGTAATGTTAAGGCTGATACAATCATACATTTTTTAAATGATTTGTTTGATTAATATAGGTCCAAGTTTTTAAAACAAAAACAACTAACCACAGGTCTTGGTAAAGTGAGAGGTATTTTTTAAAGTCTGGGCACCAGTCATCAACATCAATGATCTGTTTTGATCTGGTAGATTAAATTAACTACACAGACACCTACAGATTCATTATAAAAGGTACTGTAAGGTTCAGCTATTAATACATTATTAATACTTTGCTGACTTTCTTTTAGTGGCTTTAAGAACAACAGCGAATGAGAGGGTTGTTTCTAATAAATCTTTGAACACTTGCAACCCAGATTTATGCTGCTGCCACTAGTCTGTAACCCAGATTTCTTGACGTACTTTAGTGCTCTCTGGTCATCCTGGGCTGTGAGTAATAATCAAGCCACAGTCTAGATGGCAACAAGCTTCCTTAATCACCCCAAACAGGAAGACAGTACACAACCAACTTTTTTATCCACACAATCCACACAATCCACTCACTCTCACGCTACTGCCGCCTTCTAACACGGAGTTCCGCTCAAATGCAGAGTTACACTTATCAGGGCAGATAACAACTTGTTAGTCACTCAGAACAGAAGGGAACATAATCAGCAAATTAAACATTACACATGTCAAGATATAAATACAATAATAAAGTGCTGTATATGATAATGAAATATTACTGTAATAATACTCAATCGTAATAAATAACATAAATCATTACTGTAAAATGTAAATAATACAAAATATATTGTGTACAGAAACTAAAGTTACAACACTATGAAGATGGGTTTTAAAATGGTAATTTTTACTGAACTATAACTCAAATATAATATATTTGTAATTGTTTCTGATTAAACATGGGTCTATTCCAACCTGAAAAGAAACAATAGTCCTAGTAACGTCAACCAACTTTAGTGCATTTATTTTATCATAAATCTATAGGTGCCTTTTTACTTCTTGCATGTCTGTGTGTTGCGCTCTACACAGATGGATTTCAGGGCAGCTGGGGGCAAATTTTGGCTTTGTGTATGTCAAAAGGCAGGCCTAAAAAAGTAAAAGAGGTATTGATTATGCAGCATATAAAAGGTGGGTTAGCTTGGGATTTGTTCTGATATGACAAGCAGTATCTCACTGGTGACAGATGCATTTGTTTGTGTGCATTAGGGCTATAACTGAATCCATTATGTGGATTGAATAAATACAAATAGGTCAATACATTTTCTTAAGGCTTGTCAGGAAAGGTAACAGGCCATCTGGTTGAGAGTTGTAAGTGCATCTGGTTGAGAATAGAGCGTAATAAAAGGTTTGGGGTTGCACTGAAGGGTACACTAATTTGTGTGAGTTTTTTTCAAATATGTATTTGTATATACAGTAAAGCTTGCAATTTGTAGATCAAGCAGGACAAAGAAAGATGTTTTAATTCATACATAATTAGTGATTTCCTGGTCAGGGGAGCACTAATTGAGGCTTATTATGAACTTGAGTGATGTAGCTGACTTTGAGGAACTGTGGAAACCAAAAATTCATGCACCATTATAAACAAGTACAGGTGGCACGATGGCTTAGTGGGTAGAGCCAGATCTCCAGGGTCTGGGTTCGAATCCCACCTCAGGTCTCTGTGTGGGTGGAGTTTTCATCTCCCTGTGCTAGGTGCGTTTCCTCCAGGTATTCTGGTTTCCTCCAACACTCCAAAGACATCCAGATTAGGCTAACTGGTGTCCCCAAATTTGCCTTAGTGTATGTGTAAGTGTGTGTGCCCTGAGATTGATTGGCATTTCGTCCAGGGTGTATCCTGCCTTGTGCCTAAAGCCTTCTGGAAGGCTTCTGCGACCCTGTATAAAGGATAATGCAATACAGCATAGACAGTGAGTGAGTGAGAATACTAACACATACACTAAACAGATACAGATACAGAAAGAGGCATTGTGTAACACCATTGCTACAGTATGTACATGTCTGCTATTCACATCCATGTCTGTGTTTATATAATTTTCCATATGTGTACACAACATCCCATTCATGCCATCTTCTCTCTATCACTTCTTGTATTGCTTTAAACTAATGCAGCTCTAACTAAAACCGTCATTCGGCCGTCTATCCCCACACACCCACTTGCTCATTTCTTTCATCTCTTATGCTCCCTAGCACTTTTATGTCAAGCATTAACTCAAGCTTGTTTCCTTTCATGTTATAATGCACCTACTGTCAGCCTCCCTGCTGTATGTCGGGGCATGTAGCGGTATAGCCGAGGAACATTTTAATTACAGAATGATTGAAACAAGGCTTTGAAAGGCTAGCAGGAAGACAACTCACAACGGAATCAGTTCAGGTACAGACTGGTCTCAGTAGCATAATAATCTCCTGTTTCTTAAAAGCACAACTTTTTACTGTTTTTTTTTCTTTCTCACAACCAAGCACCAGAACAGGTAGAGTAAAGAGAAGATAATTCCAAACAACAACAGCAATTCAACAGTTCAAGTATAAAACACAGGTCAAAGTTTTATGAGCTAAGAGTAGTTTGAAACAAAATACCTAAATAAAGGTTATAATCTCATCACTCATCTTCTATACCGCTTTATCCTGTATTCAGGATCGCGGGGACCTGGAGCCTATCCCAGGAGGCTTGGGGCACGAGGCGGGGTACACCCTGGACAGGGTGCCAATCCATTGTAGGGCACACACACTCAGGAAGGAAGGAGGAAACCCACCAAGTACGGGGAGAACATGCAAACTCCATGCACACAGAGACAGGAATCGAACCTGGTCCCTAGACGTGCAAGGCGACAGTGCTAACCACTACACCACCATGCCGCCTAGGTTATAATCTGAGCTTTTTTGCATGCAATGAAATTCTTAATATAAACAGCGTAGCACTGATCTGAGAGTTAAAATAATGGTTTAGACCTTACATCTGGGATTCGACAATTCGGACCACATAGATATTATGAATAGAGAGTATTCATAGAAGGAGGTAGGTTTAGACAATAGACATTAGTTGAATTTATCCCCTGGTAATATTTCATTAAATATAAATGGGAGTGTCAGTCTTTTGTGTTATGTAATATGAAATGTTCTAGCCTTGCCCTGATTCCTGTAATGTTTTTATCTTTCCATTCTTTTTTCTTTTTTGTTAAATTAATTCCTTATTGTCATTTGAAGAGTGTTTTCAGTCTAAGAATCAGTTGAGTCCTAGATAGGCTAAAATATTGACATTAATATACAATATGTCGAAAAGTATGTGGTAATATGTGTGGACCTTAGCCAAACTATTCCCACAAAATTGGACGGAACATTTTTCTCGATTGTCTAGTAAGCGATGTATAAAGTAACATTAAGATGTCTCTTTAATAGAAGTAAGGGGACCAAACCTGGGTCATCAGTTTAGCAAGGTTGTTGAGGTTGAACTCGAGTAGACCAAGCCCTGATTTCAACCTCACAGAACACATTTGGAATGAATTGGAACTGCGCACTTCTCACTTGACATCAGTGCCTGACCCTACTGAGGCTCTTTGTAAGTAAATAAGCACAAATCCCCACCCAGCTATCTTTCAAAATCTAATGGAAAGCATGAATGCATTGTGATCTAATGCAAATTCCTTTTCAAACATGTTCTAGTTACAAAGGGGTTGACAAAGGGGAAAAAAAATAACAGTATGTTTGTTAATATTTGGGGCCACCATAAGTTGCCAAAAACAGCTTCAGTGTGCCTTCACATAGATCCTACAGTACATGTCCCTGGAGGGATGAACACCATGGCTGACTCAACTGGTGTTTTGTTTATGGTTACAGAGAGGACGGTCTATCAAAACAGTCCAAAATCTCCCATAGATGTTTGAGGTTGTTTTCACTAGGGATCCGAATGGACTTAGGGGTTAAGTATGTTAACGAGTATGTCATCAGCGCTGCCCAACTTCTCCAGAATCTGCGCATGCACACAGCTCACGACAATCTTATTCTGTAAACTATACAGCCATAACTGACAAACTGCAAACCCAAGCAACAGGGTTGTTCTTGATCATGTCTCCAAAATATCAATAATCCTAGACAGAGTAAGAAAGTCAACAATGTTCTCTGTGTTCATTGGCAGATTGCAAACCAACTGTAGTACTGCCTCCTTCTGTACCGGAGTACGTAGAAATGCCAATGCACTTGGAAAAAAGCACAATATTTCTAGTATGCCTAGTGTGAAAACAGCCTCTTTATCCACTAAACACTAAACATAACACCAAATGTAAAGGAAATACATGGTTCACCTTCTACTCTGATGATAGATGATGTGCATATCATGCAGCAATGTTCCAGAAAGCATCCTGAAATTTTAAAACCAAGGCTGAAGTGAAGATACCACTCATCTTCTATACTGCTTCATCTATACATCTTCTATATGAGGACCTGGAGTCTATCCCAGGAGGCTTAGGGCATGAGGCAGGGTACACCCCGGACAGAGTGCCAATCCATCTCAGGACACACACACATACACACACTCACACCGTCATTCACACACTACGGGCAATTTGGGAACACCAATTAGCCTAACCTACATGACTGTGGACTGTGGGAGGAAACCGGAGTACCCGGAGGAAACCCACCAAGCACGGGAAGAACATGCAAACTCCATGCACACAGAAACGGGAATCGAGTCTGGCCAGGAATCGAACCCGGATCCTGGAGGTGCAAGGAGACAGTGCTGTGAAGATACCAAACACACAAAAAATATGTAATAGAAAGCTTTAGAATCACCAAGTTCTTTCAGCTCTTAAAGAGATGTATAATTTTCTCCTGAGTTTCACCAAGGAAGAAAACTTTCCCTTAAACAGGGTTAAAAAGGACTCCAATTGACCTGAATGAGCAAAGAATTTCTACCCTGAGGTTCCTCGTTAATAATGTGTCCAATTATGTCGCAATGGCTCTTTTCTCTTTCCTGGCCATCGCTTGCTGTGGGTCTTTAATGAGCTAATTGGAGCCATTCAGAAGTACTATTGATTTTTGTGAGTGTTGATCAGCCTCCAGGATCTCGACTGCAGAGTAGAGGTATCTGGTGTTCATTATGAGGCCCACTATCTCCATACTGAGGTTTTAAAAAGTAGCTCATTATTGTGGAATTGAATAAAGGCATCAGCACATTTTTTAAAGAAGGTTACTGTGAATGAAATGCAAACAGGCTTGGAGTAATTTCTGCACAATTATAATTATTAATCTGTTTAGTCATAGCCTGTGTTTCGAATAGTGGATTAGCATGTGGCAGATTGTTTAAGAGGTCAGGATTAACAGAAGCCCTCAGCGCTTTTATATATTTATATATAAAATAAATATATTACACTTTCGACATATATCACATATCATACTTCCCTCATCATTAAATACCTTCATTTTCATTAGTTTCCCTTTAGTTTCTTTCTGGTTCTCTAATAAATAGAGTGACTCTATAATGAATAGGATGGTGCCTCTAAACAATACAAAAGATATGCACATGCTGTTATTATTTTAATAATATGATATTTTCCAGTCTAATTCGCCCAATTTCCATATCCAATCCATTTTGCATTGTGTGTGTGTGTTTGTGTGTGTGTGTCTTTTTGTCCTCTTTGGTGATGAGATCACCAGCAATATTTTGCTTTCCCAGATCAGATCAGTAGCAGCTGATGACAACCCCAGTCTTCCCAGTGTGACTCACAAAATCCAGTAAATAACATTACACACTCACACACATATCTCAGCCAAAATGCATGAGATATGAAAATTGGGTAAAAATCCAATAAATAAAATAATGCTATATAAATAAATAAGACATACACAGTAATTTAAAAAGTTCATTAAATTCCAAAGAACAAGAGCACCGTGTCATGGTTTTCTCTTGGTTTTCTAGAGTTCACATGTTTGTGTTTATTAGAACTCTTATGCTTACCCCACACATTTACTAGAATTCATTGCTTCTCACCTGTCACGGTCACATAATGTCAATAGAATTCACCTGCACCTTGTTCACTTTGATTAGTCTGACTATTTATAGTCCATATTTCATTTAACTTTTTGCCTTATGTCTGTCCTGGGCTCATTTCTGTTGTAACTAGTGGTGGTTCCTGATGTGTTACCCTTAGCATTAAATGCTAGCATTTATCTTAGACATACCAATAGTTTTCAAGATGCTGTTACGTTTTTGTTTCATGATGTTTAAGCTTTACATCATTGAAGAATAGTCTACACTTGCATCCTGCCTCAGCTTCCTTTATGATACAAAGTGGTTGCATATGTCTTCTTGATTTCATATAAATAATTTTTTGGGGAGGGGGGCGGCTAACTTGATGCCCCTTCAATATTACTGAATTTAGAACGTTGAGACAATTCGGGTACTAATATACTGTATATAGAGTGATCAGCCCTAATATTTAAAACACCTTCCTAATATTGCTTCCTAATGCTGCACAAAACACCACAATCATTAAAGCAGGACTCCGCAAGACTTCTGATGTACCTTTATTCCAACAAAGTGAACCAGGTGCTAGTTCATGTCTGGTGCCTCTATATAAGTGCTTAGCCTTGATATAAGTCATTCTTGGTTCAGTGTTGGTGCTACCATAGAACCGTTTTTTTTTTTCTTCTTTTTTTTTCTTTTCCCCTGGACCGGTGTTTTGGCTGCCTGAAAACAAAGAACTGGTTTAAAATTGTGCTCTGGCTCCAAACTAGCATCAAAACTGCCTAGATGAAAAGGGGTAAAGATGTGCTGTAGGTATCTTTTAAACTTTATAATTTACACAATGGGTTTTATGAATGGATTATAATTCCAGATTTTCATTTAGGAATAAAATAAAATCTGATATTGTCCCATTTGTTTTTTGTTTTTTATTTCTATGGTACAGTATATGGTAAAAAAAAATAAAATAAGTAAAATAATCCTTTTTGTATGTTTATTTGTGTTTTTGTTATCCTGTTTCTAAATATCAGTTGGCTAACAGTTAATTTCCTGATTTTGGTTTTCTCATTCCAAAATGAAAAAAACAACAAAAAAAGATCTCCAAGCACATGGACCTTTTGTACTGGTTTCTTTTTGTTGCTGGCTGGGATAAAATGGAACAGCTTTTATCCATAATGTCAACAGATTGGCAGCTCTGAGAATAGTAAATAATTGTAAAGTGCATCAGTGTGGTACACTTTCCAATTTAATAGCTGGAAGTATAAAACTGTGTAATACATTTAATAATTAGAATTGAAAATTTCACCCAGGTAATTAACAGAATCAACCACCAGAGCCACATTTTTTTTCACGTGTGAGAGAGTAGAGACAGAAAGAGGAAGAGAGAAACAGAATTAGAGAAAATTAACAGCAGCAGGTCAAAAAATTGGAAAATAAGCATAAAATAGATGCAGAAAAAGACAGAAGAAAATAAAAAGATGCATAATTAGAAGAGATCAATAAAATCAGTCAGTCTAAAAGTACTCAGTGAATATTGAGACACACAAGGTTATTAGCTCTAATAAACTTAGGTTGGGGGGATTTTCATGAAAGATGGGTTACTGTCTGTGTGTATTTTAATGCTTTTTGTACATTGTCCCTAGGTTATCAAACGTTCTTGCAGATTGTTCTGGTTTCTTTCCACTATTTCAAAACCATGCAGGTACATAGATTGGCTGTGCTAAATTGGCAGCATTCTCACCCTACAATTGGCATACACTCAACAAGATCGCTCACATCGTCGATCACATTCTTGATGAGTATGTGCATGATTTTATGCATTGGAATTCTGCCACATGATTGGCTTACTGGATTAATTGCTAATTGCATGAATGAGCAAAATTATTTGCTACTCATTGTTCTTATTAAAGAGAACACTGAAATATGAAGAAATGCATCATATTACTATTTAAGTGTGTAAAATCCAAGTAAGGCGGCAGTGTGACATAACACTGTGAACTTCCACCTGCAAGGTCAAGGGTTCGATTCCCGCCTTGGGTCTGAGTTTGCATGTTCTATCCATCCAATGATATGCAGAGTAGGCTATTTGGCATTCAAAAATTGCTTGTACTGTGTGCCCTCTGATGGATTGGCACCCCATCCAGTGTACCTCACCCAGGTCCCTGGTGATCAGGACATGCGGTGAAGGAAAATAAACAAATATTCAAAATAATATGGAATTTTTTTTTTTTTTTTTTTTTTCAGGGGGTGGATTAAGCATAACACTGAGAAAAAATAGATTGCCTTAGCTTGTTTTTGATGTGAGATTTTAAATGGCTGGAGAGATCCTATTATACTGTATTAGCACATCATAAAGTACTTTTAACACAAATGCTAATCATGCATGCATGACTCATTTTTATGTCTCTTATGTGAACAAATCTACAGAACACTACCCACTGCAATTCAGTGAGTTCCATTCAGGCACAATGGGCTCGAACTGGAGACATCCAGCATTTTATTATGTGCAATTGCCCTGTTGGCTGGATGATTAGGGTGTGCACTTGGGCAAACCGTGCAGTTGAATGAATTGTTCACTAAATGGAATTAATTAAATCCATTCACTAAACAGACTCAAGAACTTCAATGTGTACCCTTGCAAATACAGGCAGCTAAATAGAGCCTGTTTCCTGAAACGCTCCAGCTTGAGTTTTAGATGGAAGATGGTGGGATTGAACAGATACTAGCAGCAGGGGGTGCAGTGTGTGTATATTGGTTGTATACAAGTAGTCAGTAATGGCCTTTGAGCCAGGTAACTTGCCTTCTTCTCTAACCTACACCACTCACACTACAGTACACTATTTAGGCAAAAATATGTGGACACCAGATTGTACCACCCATATATAGGGCATTCCAAAACTGATGCCATAAAGTTGAAAAGTGAATAGCAAGGGGATGTTTAAAAGGCACATATGGGTATCATGGGCAGGTGTCCACATACGTTTGGCCATGTAGTATGTAAGTGGCCATATTTATGTCTCCATTTCATCGGTTGGTGCTGCCTGTAGTTTCTGTGCCCATTGTTCCAAAAAGAGGAAAGAGACAGAAAAAATAAGGATAGAGAAATGATGAAGAGAAAATAAAAAACAGCTGAGAGAGAGAAATCGTAGAGACTCACAGGCGCGGAGATTTGTGCCAGAGTTAAAACACAAAGCATTCAGAAGTGCAATTCAGACAAACCAGAGCATAAGATACTCAAATACTCTCCTGTTCCACTCAGCTGAAATAGACTGCATTAATACTTTAGGATTTCCCATGGGCTATTTTAAATATTCAAGAAAGTGCAGAAAATACAATTTAAAAAGGGATGTTTGGGCCCTAAGTATCTTTTTGCATGTCAGAAAAGAGAAACATTGAACACTTGAGTCCCACAGGCAAAGTTATTAATGAATGAAAAGAGCATTAGTGTCAGTTCCTGAAATACAGGGCACAAAAGAAGATTCTACAGGAATTTAGTACTTAATAGCTCTTGTGGTGGTGTTTTTTTTCTGTTGTTGTTCTTTTTTTTTTTGGAAGAGGGGATTTATTAACTTTATAGGCATGTTATTTCTGTTTTACATATCATTGAAGGGTTTGGTAAAAAGAAATGAGAGAGAGAGAGAGAGAGAGAGAGAGATAAAACTATAGTTGTTTAATTTTGTTTTTTTTTTCATGAGGTCATCTTCAGAGATGATTCTAGACTCTGTTTGTATGGGGCTTGTCCAACCAACATTCATCAGCCTAAAATTTTTTATAAAAAATAAATTAATGTCCCCTACTGGCCTGGGGCCCGAAACAGTTGGCTGTCTTGCTTTTGGACAAGCAATGCCTCTGGTCATGTTCTTCAAAAGATATTACGTTCTTTGTAATCTAACTATTAAATACACATACTGTGCTGTATGTCACCTGTCTCATCAAGTCAGGCATTAACTCGCAAGACAAGTCACATGTTCGTTTTGAATGCTAAGGTCAACTGTGTGCATTAGGTGAAATTGATCAAATTTTTATTTTTTGAGGGACAAACGGTTGCTTAAATACCTTATCTTCCTGATCATTCAAGTTACTGTAATTAAGAATCTTAATCTTAATGCATTGTCTTAAAGCACTTTAATGAACACTATCCAGGCTGCTTAGTCCAGCTGTGACAGAAGAACAAACTGCTGGTGAAGTTTCTTTTAGGGGTAGCAACATGGGTGAAAGTAGGCCAGTTTGCTATGGATATGCATAATTCAATTCAATTCAATTCAATTTTATTTGTATAGCGCTTTTAACAATTGTCATTGTCGCAAAGCAGCTTTA
>JAQMYG010000018.1:13053558-13067207 GCA_030014215.1 Clariallabes teugelsi
CGAATGCTCATCTGTATTGGAATCTATGGAAATAAGAGACTGGGGGTGGGTCAGCCCATCCAAAGCACACACACAAACACACCACCTTTCTCTCCCCTCAAAAAAACAAGAGCTACATTATTAATCACTCAATTCCTGTGTGTGTGTGTGTGTGTGTGTGTGTGTGTGTGTGTGTGTGTGTGTGGTTATAAAAACCCACCGCCTACAGTGACATTCACATAAAGCGCTGAGTTTCAAGTTAATTGGTCAGGTTTATTGTGGGTAAGGTCTTTGTTGCGTTGCATTTTCAACCTAAGGAAATTTTAAACAGCCCACTTCAAGGAAAATAACAGTGACTCAAATCTGATTTTTTTACCCTAATGTGGCACAAATCAGATTTTTTTTAGGGCTGTCTGAATGCACAAATCTCATGGTTTTCAGATTGGATCCGAGTCACATTTGTATGTGGTAGTAGATCAGATATATCTTATATGTGGAATGAGAATGGGCCGATTGAAATTCATGCAACATTTTGTCTCTGTGCATGTGTAGAGCACTGATGTCATCAGTTAGCAGCATCAGCAGGATAGGGATTTCATGGCAGTGCTAGCAACAGCTGCTAAAACAGATAAAATGAGACATACGGCTTCCTTCCTTCTTCTGGACCTTAACAAGCACAGCCAACTAAATGCCTACCATCCTTCAGAGAGAAAATCCCAAGCATAATTCCGCTGAAATCACATCCGTTGTTTGGAATAAAGGACGGTTTGAAATTTAAAGATGGAGCTTTAATATGTGTTACTGTAATACAACCACACATTCACAATAAATAAAGTGATTTTCTCACAAATTATGTGCTAGATAGCACGCTAACTGGCTAAATGCTAACTAACAATGAAGTAATTAGTTTGATATCTCTTTGGCAGAATAAATTGGTGAAAGCAAATCTTCCAGGAAATAATTAAATGTACTTTGATGCAAAAAAAAAAAAAAAGATTTACACTGTTGTTCTATGTGCTCCAGAATTGCAGTCCTGGTCTTAACTAAACTTTAAAGAGACTAAATGTAGAGGAAATGGCATGATGGCCACTAGAGCATGGGAAACCACAAATTATTGGCCAAAGAGTAGTTTATTGATGTTAGTCATGTTAGGTATTAAGTCACACAGGTTAGTTTTGCGCTATGGCCTATAGTGTGGAGTAGGTGAAAGTGATAAATATATTGTTCCTGATGCTTCAACAAAATTTCCATAGATGTTACTTGACTTCACTCTCTATACAGCTTGTCCTGGACAGGTCACGGGATGCCTAGAGCCTATCCTAGGGGACTCAGGGCACAAGTGCAGACACACTATGGGAAATTTGGAAATGACAATTATTGTAGCCTAATCTACAGATTTTTAGACTGGGGAAGGAAACAGTGGTACCCAACAGGATGAAACCCAGCAAGCACGGGGAGAACATGCAAACTCTACACCACCCACAGGTCTGAGTCGGGAATTAAACCCTCAATCATGTACAGTACAGTAGGTGCCACCTGTCGCTTGAACCTTTAATGGTAAAATACATGAGCATGTATTTACAACTAGCAGAACAACAATTAAAACAAGGGCATATTAGCTGTGCAAAATACAGTATATGTCACTTGCAAGTTCAATTTTCCTTTCATTCAATCGTCCATTTGAATCAACCATTTACAGTACTAGGAAAATAAACTTGTATGAACTTGGTTACATGAAATAACAAAGCATTAGAACTGACAGTGCAGCTATCAAGTCACTCACTAGATAAAGATGGCTAGTTGAACCACTTTAACAACTTTTTTATTTAAAAAATAAATCACTGCATGATGTATGATGTAACATTTGCAAAGTATTTTCTGTCAGCAAACCTGAGTTTGGCTTTGGCTTCCCATGAAAATTCACTGTCACTGGTTGTTGACAGTGTGACAATTAGCTGTAGATTCAGAATGACACTCTGTGTGTGTGTGTGTGTGTGTGTGTCTGTGTGTGTAAGGGGGGTGGCAGGTAGACAGTACAGGTGGGTGTCAGCAAGCAGCTAATTACATTTGCATTATTCACAGGCAGGTCAGGAAGAAAAGTGTCAGTGGTGCCACTTCACCACTGTGTGTGTGTGTGTAGGATGGAAAGCGCCGAAAAATAACTAACATTAAAGCTTGACAAACATCGCATCATGAATCAAGAGGCAATCATAGTATATACAGTGCATCTCATAAAAAAAATAAGAATGTCATGGAAAAGTTTTTTGTCTCATATTCACTCAATCATACTATATACACCATTTACCATATACCGTCACAGTGGATCTTGGGAGAACATACAAATTCCACACAATTCCACAATTAATATTCAATTTAGTATAAATAATATGTTATTATTTATATTATCTATTTATTTATTTATTTATTTTATTTTTTGTAATAAAGTACCCAGTATTTTAGCTTTGAGAACTCTCCTCCTGGAAACCTGTGTGGAGTTGAAGCCCTAGATGTGTATGGTATAATAAAAACTGCTGCTCAGCATGTGTGTGTGAGAGTGTATGTGTTCAGTAGAGCTCCCTGGTCATTAAGCTCTCAGTGGGATTTTTTTCATAGGAAAGGCTAATTACAGACCTGTTCCCTTGACCACTAGGAAGCATGACTAAGTACTTTTCCCATGCAGACTTAATAATCAGGGCCACCATGATGGACGGTTACTGCTGACTCTTTGTGTTAAATTGTTAAGGCTGATAGATTTCTGTTCCTCTTACACGGAGTAACGGCAGGATCGTTTAGCAGAACGCTAACTGTAAATCAGCCTGAAGGTATCATTTAGTGCTAGTTTAACTTTCTAGGCGTTGTCTTTAAGACTGTCAGGAAGAGAGCTTTTTTCAATTTTCCTCTTAAAAAAAAAGAAAAATCATTAAGATTAATAATTAAATTTTTTTTCTGGAGAAAATATGACTTGTCAGTGGAATACACAAACTGGAGCCATGCACACAACATGTGCATATTGTAAGAGGGATGTGATCTTTTTCTTCTTCTCACTCAAAGGTTTATATTTTGCCAGGGCGCATAAGTAATGTTGCTATGCCTTGTTAGATACCTGCTGCAATAGGAACTATGGTATTCACCAAAGTACCATGGTACTTTATAAAGACTGAAATATAAATTACTGAATTACCCTGGTGGGCACCATAGGATGTTATAAAAGACCATGGTACTGTAGGTACTATGGCACTACAGTGGGTACCATGGTAGTACTATGGTGTGTAATACAATACCATGCTACATATTGCAGCATGTTTGTACATACTGTACTATATTACCTATGTTAGTACTGTACAGTACATACTGCTGGTATAGCATAGTACTGTACACTCAGCATCATATAAGATACCTGCTGAACTTTAGTAGGCATTGTGATACCCAATACGTACAACTGTATTCACCAAAGTTTTGTGCATTAATTTTTAGAAGATACAATAACAGGTAAACTAGATCAGCAGAAATGCATCATAGTATTGACAAAAATACCATGTAAAATTTTTTATGGAGAAGTTGAACAATAATCATTCAAAATCCCACAAAATAAGTTGAACATATTGTCAGGTTTGCCACCTTAAAAAAATAATTTATTTAATGCTCCAGTCCAGGTTCTATGAATGTGAAAAGGCATCCAATAAAACAGAGGAATTGAACATAATATTATCTACATTTGGAATTGGACAGATTAAACAAAATCAAGGCAAAAACAATTGTTAGTAAATAGAATTATATCTAGAATTAGAATCTATTTAGTATCTGCTATTATAAGATTATACTAAATTTAAAGTTACTTTTTCTTAATTTTAAAAATAAATGGTGATTTAGATTCTTTCGAGAATTTTGCTTAATATTATCACATTTTTTCCAACAGAACAAGAGAATTTTACTGTAAGTCTATCATTAGTACCAGAGATATCTACTGTAGGAATAGATTTAAAAACCTTATATTTGGTTCCTTGTCATCTTATTACAGGTAATATAAAATACATCTTACTATATTCAAAATATTCTCATTTGCTAAGATGTTTGCAGTCAGTATTTGTTTGCATATGCACTTCACTAGCATGGTTGTAAAAAAAAAAAAAAAAAATGCATACCAAGAGTAAGCACCTGATTAAAAAAAAAAAATAATAATAATAATTGTAAAGATTTACAGACATTATGGATTGTGCTGAGCAGCATAACATTTTAACTGGAAATCTGGGTAAATTGTGCCAAGAGATTCAAGTGTGATTTCGAATATATACAGTATAATGTTTTATGAATCAGGCATAACATTAAGTCCACTAATATATATAAAGCACTGGACAGCACAGTTGGATATATTAGGCAGCAAGCAAACAATCAGTCATTAAAGTTATAAGATGTGCTGGAAGCAGGAAAATTTGCCAAGCATAAGAGATGAGTGACTTTGACAAAGGTCAAATTGGGATGGCTAGAGTCAGTGCATCTCCAAAACAGCAGGTCATGGGTTGTGGGTTTTTCTGGGTATGCAGTGGGTATTACTTACCAAAAGTGGTCCAAGGAAGAACAACTGGTGAACCGACGACAGAGTTATGTGCACCCAAGGCTGAATGAAGTGCATATGAAACCAAATGTAGTTGTGAACCAAGTACCTCTTCATGGTAATAATATTCGCTAATGCCAGGGGCCTCTTTCAGCAAGATAATACGCCCCTGCCATATGCAAAAATTATTCTGGAATAGCTTTAGGAATATAGCAGAGTTCAAAGCATTGGCCTACCCTCCAATTTCCCTAGAACTCAATCCGATCTATCATTTGCAACATCTTTGTAACTTACAAGACTTCTGCTGCTAAAGTCATAGCGCCAGATACAGTACCATAGCACACCTTCAGAGGTCATGTGGAGGATAATATGTCCATGCCTTGATGCATTAGAGGTGTTATGGCAGCACAAAGGGGGACCCACACAATATCGGGCTTGTGATGTTATGGCTGAAAAGTGTACATTCAAATCAACACTGGAATGTTTTATAAATGCCATCTGGGTTACAGGACTGGAGCGGTTTCTGAAATTAACTGTACTCTGTATTTTGCACCTTCATTTATTTCTTTACTTATTTTTTTATGAAAATTATGAATGTCCTGGGTGACAGAAAGGAGACAAACAAAGAGCAAGGATGTGTGAGCAAAAGCATTCTTTTAAGGAACACTCTCTATTCTCTAGCTCTATTCTCTTCAGCCACTTGTCCTTTCATTCATTCCTTCTCATCCAGGACCTTTGCCATGGAGTCAAATGATCATATAGGGAGTAACTAATTAGCATCCTTACGCAGTAACCCACAGCGGAGTGCAATGAGGGTAAACTTGTCTTGCACTGAAAACAACAGGCAATCAAGTGACCAAATTGTACAACACCACAAGTCTCTAGGAACCAAGCAGCATGTACCATGCAATTAGTGTTCCACCACCTATAATGCAGAAATGGCAAAGACATTCTCTCTCTTTCTCTTGCTCTCACTTTTACAAAGAGAGAGAGAGAGAGCCTCAGTCAAAACAAAAAAGAAAGACATGGCTCCCTAATATGCCAGTGGAATCAATTGAATACATCTAAATATTAAAATTACGTGGAAAAATAATCTTATTGTCCTGTGCATGATCTAATACTTTTCAAGAAAGATTATTTCTATAAGACAGCTGAGATAAAGTAAACTAGTGAGTACAGTATTTTCCTTGCATATTGTCTTTACCACAAAATCATATTCCTCTTGTGGTTCACTATGTTTTTTTTTTTTTTTCTCATTTCATTTCAATGCTCATTAATACTTAGATATTAATTTCATAGATCATAACACAGTCTACCCTACAGTCCTTGTAAATCCAATAAGTTCTAGATGAAAAACCAGGAGTCATCATCCATCAGACCATCTCTGTATGCACTTAAATCTGTGCTCTGCACTCCTTATCACTGAATCTCCTAACCACCCCATCATTTTGGTATTGCCATGCCTGCAGACCAATAAACCAACAATCCCCTGGTTTGAATACAAAATTATAGTGTGGTCTCTCAGATTTCCCCTATCCCTCCATCCTCTGTATTATAAGCATTTATTCAAAGCACCCAGAATGCAACCCACTCCCAGTTTTAAAATGCTCTTGGTCCTATGTTGCCATTGATGTTGTCTCATACTTTTTCCTTTTCCCAGGGCATGAGAACCATTTTAGTTGGTGTTGACAGTTTTTCAAAACCGCTTAGACTTAAAACTCTCACTGACACACAAGCCTTTGAAACTGCTAAACTATTTTCAATAATGTATGAGGATGTAGTGTCTGGTAGGGGCCCTCGGGTCACGTGGAAAAGACCTAAATGTCTGTTTGCCCTGGTTATCATCCACAAGCCTACCGTCAAAGAGAGAAATTCAATGAAGAAATTAAGCCATTGATTTGTGTGGATAGGTCGGAAAAATGATTGTGTTGTCCCATGAGCCAAATAAGCGCAGAAGTCGCAACACCTCAGAATTTGTCAATGTGTGCTCAACCATCCACCCTGATGCCATTCCCCTGAAATGCAATGCCCATCTATACACCTACTGGATGAAAAGTTTCAGAAAGATAAAGGCACATGGATAAAAGCTCGAAATGCTTATCCATGAAAAATGCATTTGCGTCTCTCTTACCACATTCACAGTGAACATGGAGAAGAAAAAAAGCGAATATAAATGTGGACACATAAGCGGGCTGATAGAAATGTAACTTTTTATGACCATGTCACTGTTTGCAAGCACACTGTTGAATTTGTGCCGCTAGGGAAGCTCTATATCCTTAGGGCATGGCTCTGCAGGGTATCTTGAGGTGAGGTCTTGTGTGTATCTGGCACCAGGTTATTGGCAGCATATCCTTAGAGTGCTTTGAGTTGCGAGGTGGAGACTCCATGGATCAGAATTGTATGTCTGGTGCATCCCATGTGTGCTTGATCAGCTTGGGATCTGGGGAGTTTAGGTGACCTTTGGCTCTGTGCGTACTGGGTTCCATGTGTGGCAGGCTTTGGTGCATGGGTGTTCTGGTGCATTTCTGTCCTGACATAAACTGACTATTTTCAGTGATTTGTGCTCCACTGGGTTTTCTGTGGTATCAGACTGGATGGGTTGGCCTTTGGTCCCAGCGAGCATGGGTGAGCCTTGGGTGTGCAAGATCCTATCACCAGTTTATTGATATATAATTGAAAACCTATTTTGCCACACTTACAGTGTTCAGCATTTGACCTGTACATTGAGAAAAAATATATATATTCAATTAAATTTTATTTGTATAGCGCTTTTAACAATTGTCATTGTCGCAAAGCAGCTTTACACAATCAAAACAATTATGGAAATGTGCATGAAATGTGAATGTGTATGAATCAAAATGATGAATGATATATATATATATATATATATATATATATATATATATAAAACAAGATAATGAATATGATAATGAATAATCTTTTTTATTTCACTAGTACGTATGGATAAATTTTGTGACATCATCCACTCCATTATGTTTTCATGGCAAGTCTTTAGCAATAAGGATGTTATTCAATGCAGTCTGACTCTGCTGTCATGGAAATCGGACATTAGTCATGTATTCTCCAAATAAACCATGTGGTTTCAGAATTAAAATAATAAAATTGACCTTTTCATTTCTGAAAATAAGTGAAAGAAAACACAAGTGACTTGCTGTTGTGTGTAAGGGTGACAGGTACGGAGAAAGGAAGGATGTCATGCAGGGAGACAGACAAGTTCATAAACACACACAGCTGCCACTTCCTGTGATGCTAACGCCTGACGTTGATGTAGTCTGGCTGCCACCAGAGCC
This sequence comes from Clariallabes teugelsi, assembly GCA_030014215.1. Lineage (NCBI taxonomy): Eukaryota > Metazoa > Chordata > Actinopteri > Siluriformes > Clariidae > Clariallabes > Clariallabes teugelsi. Next base: position 13,061,401 of record JAQMYG010000018.1, read on the forward strand.
AGCTGTCGCGTCTTACACTTCACACTCTGCCTCAGAGAGAGAGAGAGAGCGAAAGAAAGCAAGCAACATATGATCTGTATCACGATGACCTAGTCAGGTGAACATATTATATTTTAAGTTAGGTATTAATTAATTAACAGAGATCTTATTGAATAATAATTAAATCTATCAGGCTGAATCCACTAGCTGAATGCAAGTTGGGACATTTAACGTAACTCAGTATGTAATGAATCTTTTTGTGTTTATTTATAAACTACCTTGGAACAACCTTGTTTATGGAAGATAAAAATCTCCATGTAGCCTAGATGTGGAATTTCTTCATTTTTCACACAGAAAGCTGTGCTCTCGGGGTAGAAATGTTTATCTTTTGCCCCCATCCAGTCTGGCTAGTCAGCTCATCAACTCGCCAAATTTATCTCTCTCTTTTTTTAATCCCCATTCCTCTCTCTCTCTCTCTCTCTCTCTCTCTCTCTCTCTCTTGATAGATTCCAATTCCTGCTGTGAGGAACATCTGTATCATTGGATACAGTCATAGACAATTGCTGGGAGGGAGGGTAAGATCAGGGAAAACATTGTTCTTTCAGAATCAACGAGATTGTGGCATTATTTGACAACATAAACAAACTAAACGAAATCATTATCGAATAAATCATGTAATTTCTCATTGAATTGCTTGCTTAATCATAAATTCCTTATATGAACTACATGCTGTCATATAGGTGATTGTAAGTGTGCTGCCTTTTTAAAGCAAGCAAGTCAGTGTGGTGATGCAAATGAGAATTAAAGAAAAGAAATGATGTCAGAATTCCTTGAAATGTGAAGTCCTTTAAAGTGGGAATGAAGGAGACAAAGAGAGTTACATAACACGGTCCTATCATGTGAGATAAAGCTCAGAGTCTCATGTGTGATAATCTTATCCAATACCTAACATCTAGTATTAAAAAAAATATTTATTTATTGATTTAATGTATGCATTACATTTAATTAGGTCTAATGACATACTATCATATACAGTATATATATGTTACATGTGGTACATAAAATAAATTGGCATAAAATGCAATTGTGCTTTCAATTATGATATGTGTGTTTGCATGTGTGGCGGCACGGTGGTGTAGTGGTTAGCACTGTCTCCTTGAACCTCCAGGGTCCGGGTTCGATTCCCGGTCAGGCTCGATTCCTGTCTCTGTGTTTGCATGTTTGCATGTTTTCCCCGTGCTTAGTGGGTTTCCTCCGGATATTCCGGTTTCCTCCCACAGTCCAAAGATATGCAGGTTAGGCTAATTGGCGTTCTCAAATTGACCATAGTATGTGTGTGCGCCCTGTGATGGATTGGCACCCTGTCCAGGGTGTACCCTGCCTTGTGCCCTAAGCCTCCTGGGATAGGCTCCAGGTCCCAATGATCCTGAATACAGGATAAAGCAGTATAGAAGATGTTTGTGTGTGTATATATATATATACAGTATATTTGCTAACATAACAGTACTTGGCGCACTCAAGTCATTTCACTAGTGCGTTGATACCATCAAGGTAAAAAGTTTTCTTAGTATTCGGAGTTATGATCAGACTGCCTACTTCACATCTATTCAAATGTTTTGCTGCAGCTAAGGGATAATCACCATACTGTGCTCTCTTATAAATGTCAAATTAAGCAGAAATTTTCATGGGTTTTATTCATGAGAAATGTCATCTAAAGTCCTGGTTTGACTTGAACTATCACTCACTCATCTTCTAAATCGTTTTATCCTGTACAGGGTTGCGGCGGCCTGGAGCATATCCCAGGATACTTAAGGCATGAAGCAGGGTACACCTGGGACAGGGTGCCAATCCATCGCATGTCACACACACATGCACTCATTCACACACTACGGGCAATTTGGGAACAGCAGTTAGCCTAATCTAAATGTCTTTTGATTGTGGGAGGAAAGACGCAGGAATCAAACCCCTGACCCTGGAGGTGCAAGGCGACAGTGCTAACCGCTACACGACTGTGCTGCCTTGACTTGAACAAAACTGCTAATTCATCTAATTCAAGATCTCCACAATCTAATCCAAGCTGAATATTACAGTATATCACTCCTACTCACCTGCTTATGTGATACATGTTTCCTGTTTAAATCTATTCCCTCTCTACCGTCTTTATTAAGTTTTGCAGTTGTGCTTTCTCTGGTGCTATTCTTGATTGACTTTATGCGTCTACTCCTAATTTTTTATCTGTTTATCCTACACACTGCCCTGTTTGTCTGATTGATTGACTACGACTTTGTCTTCTGATTTGGATTGGTAATAAAATAAAGCTTATGCTTATATCCACCAGTGTCCACTTCAAGGCCTACTAACTTATGAGGTTTTTGAAGATGTTCGTGGGCTACTGAATTCTTTCTAAGAAGAACCATAGCTTGTAATTACCAACAAAAAAAAAACATTTTAAATCTGTATTTGTCTACCGGTCGTGCTAAAGCCAATTACCCAGGCCCATAAACAACCGACAACAGTGTAAATAAGGAATTTTAATTCTCTTTCCAGGATGGCTCGCAATCTTCACTTGGCACCAAAAAGGTAGAATAAGGAACATGGAAGACAGAAAAAAATGTGTCTGGGAGGGGAAAAAAAGTGTGGCCATTAAACTGTGTTTACTTCTCTGTTTCTAGGAAGTTATAGCTGTGGAATCCTGCAGCTTAGCAGGCAGTACACAGAAAAGCAGTTTGAGTGACTGCTTGTGAACTTTGCATTGTGTGTTGTTCTTTTGTGTATTAGAGTGATAGCAGGGCCAGGAGAGATTTAGTCTGTACAGGCATCAAAAAGCTGCAGAATATATGAATGCAAAGTCTCTGGGCAACAAAGCACACCATACACAGAGCAGCAGAATGTGACCTGTCTCATCAAGTGCGAAATAGACGAAATAGGGGAAGACAAGATTAGAACTATGGTAGGAGTCAAAATATAAATAGTATATTAGTCACTTTTTGGGGGGAACTCAGTTCTCTATGGAGTACAGAACTCATCAAATGCATGACAACCCCAGTGATCTGCCAAACCTAATTTGCAACTTTCTCTCTCTGTCTCTCTCTCTCTCTCTCTCTCTCTCTCTGTGTGTGTGTGTGTGTGTGTGTGTGTGTGTGTGTGTGTGTGTGCTTTAAGTACTCAGTCTTACACAAACTTACACTGATGAGACATAATATCAACATCACTGCAAGGGAAACTGAACAACACTGATCACCAATTATACACAAGAAGTCTGATGACCGCAGCATCATGACTCACCCATGCATGTGGGGACCAAAGGCCAGCCGGTCTTGTCTGATACCACAGAAAAGCCAATGCAGCACAAATCTCTAAAATAAAGTCAATACTAGCCATGATAGAAAGGCACATGAACACCAGTGCACCACAGCCAACTAGGGTCTAGCAGGCAAAGAGTCCAAGGCCAGTGACTCAGCCTCCAGATCCCAGTCCAATTGGGACTCATGGGATGCAATGGACAACCAAGTCCAACTCACAGACCATCACCCGGCTACTCACAACACCCAAAAGATCCGCTTCCAACATCCTGGTGCCAGATACCCCAGCACACCCCACACCCCAAGAGGCCAGAGCTGACCTGGTGATACAAGGGGAACCTAAAACCTATGTGATTTTAATGGTAATACTTTTAATGTATAGGCTAATTGGTGTATGTTTCCCTGTGATCAAGCCTGATCAAAGCCTATTAAATACCAGACAATATGTACCAAATATTCAATCATAATTTATTTCAATATGTGAAATAGTTTATTTTTTAAAGAAAAGGCATGTATAGTGATAGTTGCTTACGGTCTATTATTTAGTTAGACTATGAACGTGCCCTTGTACTTTCCCTATTAACAACTGAGTGGAGCACACAAAATTTATCAAACATTTTGAGCAAACACATTTCCAGGGAAAAGCATATAAAGCAAATACAAGATATAAAAATAATAAAGCTTTATTTTAGATTTGTCACTTTCATTATAAAGGTAGTTAAAGATAATGACTTGTCAGGTACAATAATAGCTCTGACTTATCCTTATCAAAATGTTATATCTTTTGGATGTTAGCAACCTCCTGATAGCTACGGTACCTACAGTACCATATACCTGTACATCACTTTAATTGTTTTTTCCCCACAATGCAAAGCAAATAAGTAACTTGCTCAATTATGAAATAACTATCTACCCTAAGAACAAGAATCTGAATGTTTGAATTCTTACTTTTAAGAATGCTTCAGCGCATGTGGTTCAGAAGACAACAGCACAAATGCCGAAGACCACATTAGGTTTCACTCCTGTCAGCCAAGAACAGGAATCCAAGGCTACATTAGGCTCAGGCTTACTGAACCCGGACAGTTGAAGACTAAAATAACCATCGCTTATTTTTTTCCCAACTTCAACTGTCTAGTTTAAGTAAGCCTGTGCCCACTGCATCCTTAGATTCATGTTCTTGGCTGACAGGAGCGGGGACACGTTGTGGCCTACTGCTGCTGTAGCTGTCTACTTCATACGGCTATGCATGGTTATTTGAATTAAAGAAGCCTTCCATCTGTAGTCCATGTTTGGACATTTCCTCTGACCTGTCTCAACAATGTTGCATTTCTGCTGCTTTCGATATTATTTTATTTGTTTGTTCATGTTTTTTATTGTTATACATGGAAAAACAGAAAAATAACTGTTTCTCAAATATTTAAATTAGCCTGTGTGGCCAAAAACATGCCACTGTCCATGAGATAACATTTGGAACCTATTGATCTACTGAAAGTGGCATGTGAGTTTATTTTGGGGAAAAAAATAACCAAATACAGTATTGAATTACTTTTCTGGGTGCATAGTGGTAAAGTTTATATTTTTCATATTTAATAAAAAGTGCAATAACCTTCCCCTGTGTGTAACCCAGATAAATATTAAATTTCCCATGACCTATTGACCAACAGTAGCAATTTGTACCGTATGCAGTCTACCTTCAGTAGCTGTGCTCCTGCTTCTGACTCACAGAATACATTTACAAATTGATCTCTCCTGGGTCAAAGTTCATTATGCTTAATTTATACTGTGCCTATGGGGCCAGCTATGGCAATGGTGTCAAAATACACAAGGGCCTTGTCTGCATGATGACAATGAACATGACATGATCTCAGGGCCCGACTAAGAATAAAAACTAAGTGAAAGGTTTACAACATATCACAAATCACAAGTCTGTGATGGCATGGATGAGTGAATGAGTAGTGAAGGAGGGGTATTTGATACGTTGTAAAAATATGGTGGGGGAAAATAGAGGGCAGGAGGTTAACATTGTCAGCATGCACCATAAAATGTAAACAGTCGAAGGACCTGAGGATGGATGGATGACAGGACAGGACATTCAGACAGGACAATATGCATCTACAGGATCCCAAGTAAAGACATAGTTATAAGCAGAAGTACAAAAGTGTATTCTAAAAGTCAAAAGCACGTCAGAATAGGGTTATCTGATCCATTAAGCTGTAGCTTTAACATATGGTTGGACATACAGTATTTACACAAATGTAAGGTAAAAGGTACAGTAGTGCTCTACACCAAGTATTTACTGTAAAAGCGGTGGCACACACTGTACAGGCTTCAGTTATCAAGTTTGTTGAAATAGAGTTTTCATAGAAAGTTGGGAAAAATAAAATAAAGGAATTGGCTATAGAACCTAGAGGTCACAAATGTCCGGGTCAATAATATAGCATAGGAGGTAGGAGCAATTTCCTCAAGACAGCCTGCTAGTAAAATACCTACAGTAAGTCTTCTCTGATATCTAAGAAAAGTATATAT
>JAQMYG010000018.1:13126372-13138854 GCA_030014215.1 Clariallabes teugelsi
AAGGAAGAAAATCTGTGGATCCTTATTGTATCTATTAAATTTTAAGGATTCTTGTGGGTGAGATTCCCACAAGGAAAAAAATGACAATGTAGGATTTTTATTAAGCCAAGCAACATCTGTAAAGGTATAGGTGTTTGTGTGTGCAATTGTGTGTTTAAATTGTTTGGTGGTTTAGTAGGTTGTTTTCTTGGTGTCCCCTGAATGCATGATATTTTTTCCTTTTTTCATATATTCTGAAATACAATCAGAGCTTTATTGTTGTTTGTTTAAGTACCAAAGTACTATGACAGGTACATGTTAACGAGTTGATGATGTGAATCAATCTGCATCTTAAATTTTACTATGCCAACTTAAACCCCAATGTGGAAACTTAGATGTTTCTGGAAGTTCTTGAAGTTGCATGCCATACATTTTACTGATGATTGGATCTTTAGTCCTTACTTTAGTGTTCACTTGCATGATTTGTGTTTCTTTTTAGTTTTACGAGACCCGAGGTTGAAAGGCACAGTTTGCTACTGTAAGAAAGAAAGGATGTGTTTATGATGCAAGGCATACAAGCTCATTGGTCAAGCATGTAGAAAGTACAGTAGTGTCATTGATTGGGTTTGCATGGCTGCTCCTGGAATGGACTCACTAATCTTTATTGATAATGTAATTCCTGATGGTGGCAGCAGGACTAATACAGAAGTCTACAATTTTTTTCTGCTAACACATCAAGATAATGACCCAAAACACACTGCCAACACAAAAACAGACTTCAATATTTATGCATATGACTACAGTATGTATATAAAATACAGTGTAACATATTACAGGGAAATGTTTCCTTTTACTCATTGATCTCTGAACATGATGTTATTCAAGTTCCAGTTATTCTTATTCATGTTCCAGTAGATCAGCATTCTCCTCAGTTGCGTTCTTTGCTTGATACAGGCCAATAATTTAACTTTTCCTTCTTTCCTTCTTTCTTCCTTTCTTAGTTGAAAAATATCTCTACACTGTCATACGTTTCTCAAATGTGTTTAGAAAATGTAAGATTTGATTTCTTATGTTGTGTAGCAACCCCCAAGCCCAGATAAAATGGAAGGGTTGTGTCAGGTCGTGTGTGGATCAGATGGTCCGCTGTGGCGACCCTTTGAAGGAAGCAGCCAAAAGAAAGATTTTTTTTCCCCTCATTGTAGGAGCATCTATAAGTTCTGTTTCAAAATTGCACAGTGAGTGCCAGGGTAATGGCTTAGGCATGCTACACAACATAAAAAAAAAAAAATCTAATCTAACATATTCTATGTACATTTGGGAAATGTATGACAATGTAGAGATATTTTTCAACCAAGAAAGAAAGAAAGAATGAATGAACGTTCCAGAAGAATTGGTTACGAATTCTCCATCACCATCTTCAGAGATCATTTGATATTTGTATTGTACTGTAACAAATCAGCAGTAGGAATCACAGATAATGTACAGTAACAATAGTTCCACCCTTACAACATTATGAGAACTCACAGGATTGGGACTAAACAGCTGTGTGGCCATAAGAAAAACCACTTGTTAGTCAGACTAATAATAATAATAATAATAATAATAATAACGCCTCAGCTTGCTAAGAAGCATAAAGACTGGATTGGTCTGATGTGGTCTGATGAGTCCACACTGATCCTATACCAAAGCGATGGGCATGGCAGGGAGGAGGGAAGTGCATGAAGTGATGTACCCATCAGTACCATATAAGCCTCTGGAGGTGTGTTATTATCTGGGGTAGCTTCAGTTGTTCCAGGCTCTGCAACATTATGTGGCAATAAAATGAAAGCTGAATGAGCTCTGGGAGCATGAGAAATCATTTTCATACAAGAACTGGGGAGAGAGGTAGGGGGCTGCAGTATATTGTAGTGTAGATGCCACACAGCTCCAGGGAACTTGATTTAATGCTCAGATTGGGTTGCTGTTTGTGCCAGCTTAGCTGAACAAAATTGCTCCTAAGTGGGAATGAGTCTGAAAAAAGAAAAGTGTACATGGTGCATTGCGAGGGACTGGAGTGAATTTCTGCCCTGCATCCAGCGCTTCTGCGCATGTCTCTGAGTCATTGGTGTTCTATCACTGCCATCTAGTGGTCATACAATGTAAATACCTTATAATTCACCCTCAAAATTAAAATTATACATCGTTCTTCATATCATTATATATACAGTAGATGATGAATAATTTCCTTTCTTTTATCATTATGATTATGATATGCCTTTGTTGCATTTTTCTTTATTAGAAGACATCTGAACCAATAACAGGACATGTACCGCTTTGTCATTTTACCATTGTACCACTTTTTTGTACATAAAATCAATTTTTATGAGTGAAACTAAGATTAATTGCATTTTTTTTTCCCACAGAGAATTTAAAAGTTCATGTGGTGTTTTGAGAAACTGTACTGATTCAAATCTGTAATGGATATTTTTCTGAGGATTTTCCATCGTTGCAAATTAAATCATCTGAACACAACCTATGTCTGTTGTCACATCTATTGCATGGCACGTTGCAGCTTTTATTCACTTTTTATGATGCAGGATATGTGACAACTTTCTCTAAATTCTACGTCACACAATGGTTTCAAGATACACGTTTATAGAAACTCAAACGATTTTAAACTATTAATTACAGATAACAATCAAACCGATCTTCAACCTATGGGGTGGCTGGTACAAATCATGGGAAAATGTATCCTCCAAATACAGTAGCTACACACGAAACCTGAGAATATCTTCATTCAATTGTAGAGCCACAATTATATATGAAGCTTTCTGTTTTGTTTGCTATGGCTGTTATAAGCAGTGTACTGTATACAATACAGTATTATATATTTCTTCAAACTTTTAAGATGTCAGGTGCATTATTAAAGATATATCAGGGCTGGCGAATATAAATAAGATAGCAGAACATCAACTTCTTAAAGAATAATACACAGAATGGTATAGCAAAGGGACTGGATGCTCTAGATGCATACAGCCTGTCACTTGAGCTTCATGCAATTACACTTATGTTGTCTATCAAAACATTCACACAACTTTACTAAGCCATTTCATGGCAATCTAAATGAGAATATGCACCGCAACATACTGTAAACTCACATGCACTCACACACCAATGAAAAAATGGTAGCATAGAGTAAAAGTAATAAAAAAAAGAGTGAAAATGTTATAAAATCATCAATTCAGTTATCAGAGGACAATCCTTTTTCTCAAATGATATGATCGTAAAACATAAAACCACACACGTCTAAAATGTAGAGATTTATTTAAAACAACATGTTAATGAAATTGTATGTAGAAATAATGACTTCATGGCAAGGCCCCAATTCATGACAAAAAAAAAAACCCTGTTCAAACAAGCAAAAACAAAGGTGTCCAACATACTCTACTTTTACAACCATACTTCAAATAAGTTGACTTACATTAACATGTAGAAATCTTAAATTCAGGAAAGGTATGTTATTATACATTCAGTTAACTGACAATTAACTTAGATTTTCAGATTAACATCATGTCTTGTTAAATAACTCATATTTAAATTTATTTTTAAAATCAAGTAAACATGTTTTCACTTTTGGCCTAGGCTACATACATTTGTATTGAACCACGTATTGATGGCACACAATCAAAAAGAAAATGAAAGAAAGGGCAGAAATATATTTGCTGCTTAACTATGCATTTGTGTAGTCAACCGTCAACCTTCAGTGTCGTGAACATATTTGTTCAGCTAAATCAAAGCACAACAGTGTTCCAGTAGGGGGCACTGTCTGCCATCAGACAATTTGGCATCAAGTAAACTAACTAAAGCTAAATGGTACTCATCGCATGCCAAGTGTTTTTGACATGCATATTTGTCTGTGACTGTGCAGCAGCTAAGATACATCATACACCTACACTTAGGAACTTTTGGAACAAATCTTTCAGCCATTTCTGATGTGCCTGCTAACTATACTGCCCCTACCATTTACATGCATGTCATGTCATCTTGCAGGCACGTACAGGCACATTGCATTAATTTCTGAGGACATGCACAAGCTATGCACCAAACGAATGCATGATACATGAGGCACCCATCATGCATGCACGTACTGGATGCATGGTTGAAAGCAAGTATATTTCTGCTCTACGTGTTATTAAGAGAACAGGTAACTTAAAGGAACCCTAGGTTCAACTTTGTCACTTTGCCACAGGTTTTGAAGATGCAAAAGGACTCAGTATAAAATGACACATTATCCATTGTGTGCTCAGTAATAGGAGCCTTGTTTTTTTGTTTTTGTTTTTTAGTCGATTAAGAAGCAGAACATGTAGTGATTTTACTTTGTTACTTCCACAAACTTGATAACAATGTTTACTATCAAGGCAACATACCTTAATTAATGTGCAATATGCAACAATATACAGTATGCAAGGCTGTTTCTATTTAAAAGTGAAAATTTAATGTTGGACTAAATGCAAACCAATTAATTTTTGCACCTGCAGTGTGACTTATTAAATTCCTTCATGGTCAATGTTTCCATCTGCATATTAATACAAGAAAAGGGCATTTATTAAACGTACATATTGCTGTTTCTTCAAGTTGAAGGAAAAAAAATACAAAAATTTTGTTAATGTGAAAACTATCAAATTTGAGTCTAGCAGGTTTAAATGAAGTGGCTGTTATTGTCCGTTTTTTTGTTTGTCCGTTTGTTTTTCAGTCGCTTAGATTCCAAGGCCAAAGGAATCTCAAATGTAAATCATTCCAGAAGTGTGGGAATATAAACTTTCAGACCTGTAAAAAGCACTACAAGAATTCATTGCTTCTCTCACTGCACCTTTCATACTACAAAAGAAAAAAAAAATGCACAGACAAAACAGTGAATGACCTTAAATATATACATTTATACATATGCTATGCTATGCTATCGGCATCTGATGCCGATAACGTGAAAGAGAAAAACACAAGGCATTTCCTTACCAGTAAAAGAAACATGGAACTGTCATCAGAATGCTATGCAAAAATACATAAATGTGTGCAACATGGTCCTGTCTCAGCAAATACCAAAGGAGAACAACATTGAATATTCCATTATTGCTTATTTAAATGTAAAGTGTGACCAGTCATATCAGATCAGATACTGTATTAAGTCGCATTTTGGGTGATTTGGGTTCAATGAGCTCCATTTTGATACCAAGTTTATTGCTGAGATATGGCCAGTGTGAGTTTTTTTTTTTTACGAGGATGAGAGGGAAAAAAGCTTCAATCTTGTTTCTAACATAATTCAACAATTAAAAAAGGATTCATGGCATAATAAGAAAGAGGGAACCGTCAGCCTCATTTTTGCCCCAAGATTTCTTTTCTCCCCCTTAAAATAATTTCAACAGCAGTGTGGATGTATAGTGAAACACATGTAAGGTATTTCTGTAAAAAATGGAGTAACCAGCTTATATAGTGTTTATTATAGTAATTTAAAACAATGTTAAAGAGATAAAATTTCTCAATTCAGGAAGATTTTTCCCCCAGAATTGACCAATTGATAGCTTTCACTTACTGCCCTCTATTGGCCACAGAGCAGAATTATCCTGTGTGACCAAATACCTGCCTTGATATGACAAGTCATAAACATGTTAGCGTGAATGGAAATTAGCTAGTCCATCGATAATAGTAGTAACTTAGGTAGTAAAGGTGAACATACAACAAGAAGAAATATTCCACATATTAACGCCAAGGTGAATTCTGCAGTATTGCTGAAAATTTTGGATGCATATAAGCGATGCATATCCATTGCTATCAGTACATTTGTAGTGATTTAAAAATCACATGGCACATCTGATCCTACTCTTTTTCTCTGCATTGGCGTTGATGCAAGTTTTACGCCTGATTATTTGAATAGATGACACTGAAACTATTAAACAGATAATTGATGCGTTTTTTGTTGACTCTATCAATGCCATGATGGTTAAAATTGTTTTTTTCCGTTTGCATCAAAGTGGGTCATGTTAAATACAGTAGGTTGGGATTTAATGTGGTATTTTCATTTCTTTACTATGGAATCATAACTATAAACATACTATATTAAGCATAGCAATAATATATATATTTCTCTTTCCACTGTGTGTACTGTATGTGTTAACAAGAACATTCCCTGCTCATCATAGCTTTTTGAGAAGTGCTTCTGTCATGCATTTCGCTGACTGGTTGAAGGTTAAGTCATATTTAAGTAACATTTAATCTGAGAGATTATGATTAAAAGAAGTTATGACTATTGATATGCTTGATTGTGTGTGTGTGTGTGTGTGTGTGTGTGTGTGTGTGTGTGTGTGTGTGTGTGTGTGTGCATGTAAAAGAACATGTTTTAAGAATATATTAAATCTTTGCTGCCATGAAAAATGGCAGCAGTCTTGGAAGACAACATGGAGCTAGACATAAGCATCCAGACAGGAGAACATCTTGTTTTTTTTCTTTTTCTTTTTTATGCATAATTCTGCATTCAACATCTCAGTTCAAGGTCCATAGCTGTCCCAGGATGAGGATGAGGGTGGTGAAGGAGGGAAGAACAAGATGAGGGGCACTGCTGTGATCAGGTTTGAAACGTCCAACAGGAGCCTTGTGAGGAGGAGATTTCACCACCACCTCAGAGTCGACACTAGAGTCTGTGTTAGCTGATGAGAAAAGAGGAGAGAATGTGGTTGTTAGGTTTAAAAAAAAATGTAAACAAATAAAGGAAGGAGGTGACAGACTATGTACATGATAACGTGGGAAGAATGTGGGAAAAAATGAGAACAAGATAGACAAAACTTAAAGAAATAAAGCTTATGTTACAAACTGCCCAACACTATTAAAACCTGGAAGGATTGCACTGAATCTTCATGTTTGTGGACGAAATGTGGTTGGAAAAAAGAAATTATGATCAGAGATCAAGATTATTGTAGGAAGCACAAAGAGTGGACTTTGGAGCAACTAAAGTTCATATGGTGTGATGAGTCCAGGTTGATCCTATTCCAGAGTGACGGGCGTGTCAGGGTAAGAAGGCGTGTTGAGCAATGCACCCATCATGCATTGTCGCCTTTGGAGACAGTGTTATGATCTGGGCTTGCTTCAGATGGTCAGCTCTAGGGTCAGCAACGTTATGTTGCAATAAAATGCTTATGATAGGTTATCCAATAAATGGATTGTTTTTCTGTGAGGACAAGTGTATATTCCAGAACTCAAATTGTAGAAAATTGGTCAAGAAATCATTTTTACAAGAGAAATAAAGATTATAAGAAAAGAAAATATTGACTATTAATGTTAAAGCATTATTGAAGGTTTACTCACAGGATTTAGTTGTGCCTTCCCCTGACCCCTGGCAACCATCCTCATCGTCACACTCTCCACTGCTGTCCTCACCACTGCCCAGGTCTTCCCATGAATCCCTGTGTCCCAGTCCTGGCATATGCTGTTGTGTCTCCTAAATACGTCACAATAATACCATTTATAGCAAAAGTAGTGATAAAAAATATGTACATTAATTTTAACTTTTTACTTCAAACTTTTCCCCCCTTGTATATTAAGCAACTGTCTATATAATTGTCATTAAATTACACAAACTGTCAGGCATTGGTAGAGGTAGAAGGTAGATGTAAAAGTTCAGATCTTCTTTAATCAAAATTGTGCTGAACATACAAAACAAACAGAACAGAACATAAAAAACAATGTAACGGGAACATGAACTGGGACTTGAATTAAGCATTAACATGTTGAAACACATTAGTTAAACATATGTAGGATTTCATATGCATAAAGTAATCGGAAACAAACTTAAAACTGGTTTATATGATCAATAACATGTGGGCCTCCTTCTTGCCCGCTGAATTGGAGAGGCAGCCTTGGAGGATTGGAGAGGTTGAGCTACACTAGTGAGACTACTGCCTCTAGCCCCTCAGACTCTGGGTAGAGGACCCCCTAATACATCATAATACATTGTAATATACGGTACCTACTGACAGAATATTTTACCTAACATTTTAAATGTCACGTACAATTTTGTCAGTACAGTATACACGTGGTTTAAATTATATTCAGAGATAAATTACGTTGGTTGTAACAAATTATCAAATGCACATGGAGTCACAAACCATGCATGTAAATATGGACATTTTTAGGTGTCTCTTAAAGTGGTGAAAACCCACCTGGTTGAAGTGCTCAAGTCTGTCCTTGATTTCTGCTAGTAGAACATCTGGACCTCTGACTTTCACCTCGGGATTCTTTCTCTGAGCAAGAAGTCCGTTGCCAACCACTCGGCCTTTATAACTGAAAAAGAGAGTAAGACAACAAAATAAGCATCGGAAAGAACACCAACGCATTGAAGGGGGTTACGAACTATCAATCACACACTCATTCACACCTATGAGACAATTTAAAGTCACATGTCTATATACTTGTATATTTTGAGAGATATTACCTGGAGACATTAAGGAAATTAGTAAATCTTGTAACAACAAAAAAAGAAAAGTTAACAAAGGCTATCTGGTAGTTCTGGTATTAAAACTAAAAACATTGCCACCACAAAACCTACGACAGTTGTAGTTATTATGTATTTACCAATTGTTCTGTGACTTAGTGGAGGGCCTTAAAGGCTGTTTAATTCTAGACATCATTTCTCCATTTTGGTTCCCATTCTGAGTACCAACACCAATAAGCACCTCATTACCTTCAGAGAGACTTTGTGGCCTTTTATAGGTTCCATGCTACATACAGTACTGTACTACTCAGCCTGGCCATTCTGGACACTTTGGGAACCTGACAGTCTTTCACTTAGTTATACAGTACAGTATAACTCAATATCAAAGGCTTTGTATCAAGGTTAGTGAAAGTTACCAACATGGGCTTTTCTGTGCATAGTAAATTCCTTTACTCTATGATCGAACCCAGTGGTTCTCAACTCTACTCTGCAGAAGCCATGCACATTTGGGTTTCTCAGCTCCCAGCATTCCTGACTTAACTAGTCAACTAATTAACAGCTTTTTCTTAATTAAAGTGTGTGTGTGTGGTAAATCAGGGGAAACACTGAAATATGCAAGGCAGTTGCCCTCACGGAATAAGGTTGAGATTCGTCTAACCTCTGAAAGTATGGTTGGAAAATGTCAGCCGGTCAGTGACCTGAGAAATGGCATTCGCTATTCTTGGGGTTTGCCTAGTCCCATTATAATCTGCAAGAGCAGGTTGGTAGGTTTTCTGACATATAGCACCTATGTAATAGTAAAAATTCAGTCTGGTCCCTGAGCATACAAAACACTGAAAGAAGAAACAGAAAAAACCTCTTTCAGTGAGCTCTTAAAAATTCGAAAATGTGATTTGTGTGGCAAGATATGGGATTTATACCTACAGTAATGTTACCCAAGTTGCCATTTGTTTTCATACAACTGTCAAATGAATAAAGCATGGGCACTCACAAGAGTGTGCCTGATCCCTTGCCATTTACCATATGGTGAGACATAATTTGCTATGGTTGTTGTGGAAAAGCCCTGACCTTCAAACACATTGAGGACATTTTGAATAAATTGAAAGTTAGTGCCTGAACTATGTTTATCCTCTTATGGCTGAATGAGCACAAATCCCCACACCCATGTTCAAAGCCTTCCCAGAAGAGTGGAGGCATTTATAGCACCAAATGGGGGCAACTTTGGAATGGGATGTTATGCAAGCACATATGGTGTGATGGCCAGGCGTCGACATATTTTCGTTCCTATATGCTTGAACGTATATGACCGCTGCAGAGCAGTAGAACTAAAAGGAATGTGTATGCTGTAAAGGAGGTGATGTCATGTCACAGACAATTGAATTGCTAGCCAGGCCTATTGTTGAATTTAAGAAATGAACCATTGATTATTATGCAGAAGGTCTTGTAGAGAAGTTGTAGAGAAGTCAGCAACTGTATATGCCATAATTCTAATCACTGGAATAGGGCATGTTTCCATTCTTTAAATTTCTTTTCTTGCTCTTTCTTGTGTTTCGCTTTTGTCAAAAATATGTCTTTTGGGTTTAATGTCTCACACATTATGCTCAGCCTACTGTACCTTCGCAAGTCACACACTCAAAATTGGAAAATGTGAAACACGTGACACATGAATCTAAAAAAAAGGATCTGCTTCATATGCTCAGAAAGTGAATAAAAGTGTTAATATTAGTTGGTGATTTGTGCTCTGTCATGATCCCAAGGGGAAAAATCATAAAGATGAATGGCTGTTTATAGTAGAACAAATATAGAACTTTTATATTCTGACTGTAATGGGTGCTGGCATTTTATTCTTCTCAAAGATATCCTCTGGAACTTTGTCATTGGACTTAGTTTTTGTGCTCAGGTTGATTATTTGTGCTATTAAAGTTGCTGTGTTTGGGCTTGCATCTGATCTGTTTTGTTTCTGTACTATTTACTGGCCTGTTTTGGATTTCGCTTGGTGTGGTATCTGGACCTGTTTATTCTATTAAAGTCTGCATCTGCGCTTATATCATCAGTCATTAATTTAATGATTTTTAGGAAAGCGAGCTATAAAGTGTTGATACAGCATTCCAATTTTAAGAATTCTTAAAGTTTTATGTAATAGTTTAATAACCTTACTACTTCTGGGTCACTGGTTTAAGAGTATATTACATGTAGGCGTAGGTACTGCAATACATCACTGTGACTTCTTGCCATATTCAATGTTCATTTTTACTCTGACTGGCATTATTACGTTTTGACCCATGTCTTGCATAGTATATTCTTTAGATTCAATTAAACAAACTCATAATCCAAACCATTTTCACATGTTTGGGCCATTAAAGGAGTTCCTGGGAGGCCAGTGCTTGAATCATGGCTCAGACATCCTGTGAAAACTTTCTACCGTGATTGTATCCAAGTAATAGTAAAACACTAGGATAAGTGCATTAGTGTAGCAGGGGATTAGACAAAGAAATACATTTATAACTAACTGTTTTCCTTTTCTCTGCACAATCAAAAAATCTTGGTTTGACTCGAAAACCTTTCGTATTTATGAGGTGTTACCAAATTTTTATTTCCATGACCCAGATTGGAGCAGCACTTTATCAAATCATTTGCTTTACTATGACATTTTAAAAACATTTACTCCATAGTTGTTTCTGTAATATTATGATTTATATGCAGTCTTTGATAAAACAGGATGAGCGTTTTTGGCGAATGGATCTGCTGGAGTTATGATGTCATGGAAGGAGAGACAGATGTATGACTTCAAGAGTCCTCTGTCAAGAGACAGCAAAAACAAATTTCACATAGACAAATAAGCTTGCCCAAAAGCATACACACAAGGACACATTTTTTCCTTTTACAGCCACATAATTAACTGTCATGTTTTTTTTAAAACTGCAATTCAGTCTTTATTGCAAGTTTAACCACAAGGTATGAGCATCATTGTAAACACTCCAAGAAACACCAAGCTTCTTCTGATTTTGTGGTTAATTACTTATTTATTTGGTTTAACATTTAGCTTCTTGTTTATCCTATGCACAGTATGAGACACTGGTGCTCTAAAAACTGGTACTCTTGAGCTATGTTTTTTTGAGTCTAAGCCACATTTGCACTTAGGATTCTAGCAAAAGAAACAGTCTTTAAATTTGCTTGGTGCATGAATTGCCAAAAGCTTCAGATAACATCTAGTGTTTGAATTTGTTATTTGGAAGAAATTTATTTGTAACACACTTCATGGATGCAATTCTTCACCACTTAGAGCATCAATGGGCCAGTCACACAATGGGCCAGTCACATCAATTACATCTAATGGTCATCTGCAAGTATATTTACATTATACATCATGGCAGCTGGTACCTAAATATAGTAAATTAAACACTTCTGTTGTCAACATGTTGCATTATTAAGCTTTAAGTCTTTTCCCTAAAACTACATGCATGCTTCTATGTCCTGAACCATCCAAGGTTTGTTGAAGAGCATGAAAGTACACTTGCAAAACATACTGTAGGAGTGAACACATTCCCCCCAACTGAAACACCATAAAAGTGCTTTATTAACTAATGCTTAGATCATTTCACCTCTATTTCAGAGAGCTGGACAACAAGTGCGATTGTATCTGTTATATTCATTGACTAGAGCTTTAATGTATTTTTACGGTGCTCTCATCTTAGGACTACACAGTTGGAGCAGTGGTAGTTTGTGTTCAATACACATAGGACTGGAGACCAGATGGAAGTCATCAAATCAGAGTCAAAAAGCCTGAGAGAGCTCCACTCTATGACTATCAGCCAGGCTTATGGTGTCACTAAGGAATAAAAGACTTCAACTTGCTGAAGTTCATTATAATGGGGTATGGCAATGAGCTATTTCATTTCAATTTGTGATATTCAATCCTTTGCATATAATAAATTTTTTGAATGAAATGCAAAAATGACACATGTAGAGTACTGTGCAAAAGCCGCCCTTCATTTATTCATATTTTGCTTTCAATGAGCCAGACTTTCTTGTATTTTAAAGTAGC
>JAQMYG010000018.1:13158072-13171977 GCA_030014215.1 Clariallabes teugelsi
GTTTGATACACACATGCTTCACAACCGGCAACACGAAAAGATGTTCCCATAGCGTTTTCACGCAGCATCTCGTTCCCACCTTTTCAGGGAACAGGGTTACAGCAAAGTAACCCGAGACGATTTGATGTGACTGGTCACGTAGGGGGTCGAGGCTCTGGGTTGCTGATTGAGAGTTTGAGCCTCAGCACTGCTGGGTTGCTACTGTTGGGCCCTTTGCAAGACCCTTAACTCTATGTCTACATTATAAAATACGCAGCCAGTTGAGATGCAGGGCAACCTCAGTGCTAGTTCCAAGCCTGGAGAAATAGATGGGTTGTGGCAGGAACGGCATCCGCCATTAAACATGTGCCAATAACTTTCTGATCGAACGAGCTGATATGGAGACCAGGAGAAAGGGAAAAAGATAATAAATAAATAAAAATTCTTAAATGATTGCATAAAAATAATTGTTACTGTGGAAAATAGGTAAAATAATCACAATCCAATGTTCAAAGCTGTACAATAGGTTAAGAGTTTATGGTGAGGGGTTGAGGTCATTGAGGGGTTTTTTATACAACTTAATCCTCACGAAATCCAATGGAATTATTCTAAGATTAGATTTCTGTCTTGTTAATCTGTCTCCAAAGTGTCTGTGTGCACGAAAAATTATAAACATGGGCTAGCGGAATGCTTACATGACATCATTTGTACATGTTCAGCATTACCAAATATGAATGAGTCTCTCAATGACTCTCTCTCTCTCTCTCTCTCTCTTTCTCTCTCGTCTGTTTAGTGACATTGATGGAAAGTAAAGTTTCCTCTGTTGTTTGCTAAGATTGTGGGTGCTGCCATGGAAATAGACTCAAAATGGGACTATTTTGGCTCAGAGAATAAGTGGGGAATAAATGGCATTACAAGCAGCTTAAAAAAAAGGACAAAGATGGTGACAGTGAAAATCGTTTCATGATCGCTGAGTTATTATTAAGGAGCAAAGCCAGACGTTTAGGAAGCAGACAAGTATTTGCTGGGTGACCTAACAGCATAGGCTCAAGGATGATGGAGAGTCACATTCAGTTTTGAGTCTCTACTTGAAAGCAATAAAACACAGCTTTTACACAGAACAGTGATAATGTGTTGTTTTTAACATTCAAACCAGACATTAAGTGCTGAAATATATATATTGGAATGAGCGCATACTGAGTTTAAATCTTAGTTTATTGCCACCGATAGGGCAAACATGATCTGTATAACATATTTGTATTTCCCAAAAGCATGAAGCAATAAAATATATTTTTTATATATACATATGTAAACAGATTTGGCTGATTATTTTTGAACAGCGGAAGTAATTGACACAGTTAGGCTCAATAATTTTGATAGATGTTTATCAGATGACTATCACTAAAAAAAGTTTCATAAACATTCAAAATATGGACAAATTAAAATATTCAATTTAATTATGAATTATTGCTTCATGCAAATTAGTTTTTTTTTTAAATTATTTTTTATAATTGGTAAAATAGAATATCTTATAATCTCACTGCAGCCTAATATGAAAGCAAAATCTAGTTCAATCCTGAGATTGGAATAAATTGGAATGGCTCATTGAGCAGTTTGGTGGGATGAAATAGCAATTACGTAGTTCTAATGGAAAATAGCTTTATCCAAAAATAAACAAATCAATTAATAACTACTATGTTGCAAAAGTCTTGAGCTACCCCCTCATTTCTTCATATTTTCCTACCAAAGAGTCAGCACGGTGTCATAGTGGTTAGCACTGTCGCCTTGCACCGCTAGGGTCTAGGTTCAATTCCCACCTCGGGGTCTGTGTGCATTGATTCTCCCTGTGCTGGTTTTCACAGTCCAAAGTCATGCAGATTTGGGATTCCCAAATTGTTCATAGTGTGTGTACAGTATGTGTGTGACGAATTGGCACCCTGAAGTGCCCTAAGTCTCCTGGGATAGGCTGCAGGCCCCCTGTGACCCTGGATACAACATAAAGTGGTATAGACGATGAGTGAGTGAGCGAGAGTCAGACTTTCTTTTATATTTAATGCAGTCTTAAGGAATAGTTCCCCATGCTTCCTGAAGGACTTGTTTTGGCTTTGAGCTTTTGACCTTTGTCAAGAATGTTTGAAGAATGTTTTTTGTTTTTTAAGCCACAGTATGAATCATTCAAGTATAAAAACCCATCTAACTTAAGGCACGAACGAACTAGTGATAAACAGGTGCAGATGATGACAGATGATCAGGCCGGTGATTAGTATACTGGTGATGCTGAATGCTGAGTGGGTGGAACAGACAAGAGGGGAAATGAGGTTGATGCTAAAGTTGTTATATAAACAATTCCCATCTATTCCTATTTCTCTAATTCAATCTACATCATAATGTAATGTAATATGACGAAATGATGGGTGGCTTAAGACTTTTACACAGTACTGTACAAACATGTGACACCATTTAGATTAGTGTGATGCAATGCTAACTAAGCTATTTATCATTTAATTTTAAATATTACATATACGTTTATTCAGTTTACGGGTATTTTTAGACTTATGGTTCACAGTTGCTTAGATTAAAACCAGGCATTAAAACCTAAAGTAAACATCTCCAGCAGTGAAGCCTACATAAGTCATTAAAAAGCAATTAGCAGTGAGACTCTTGACGAGAAAGATAATTCTCTGAAAAATACACAGTGCATTCCTTCATCCTATCTGTAATCCACAGAGTGAAACAGATGAATGTATACCTTGAAGAGTGGCCAAACTCCACCAACACATGCATGCAGTGAATATAGGGGAAATATATAAAATCTTTATCTCCATGATGTCTCCTCTTTTAGGCTCACATTTTTCTCTATTTGATTTTTCTCGAGTGTTCCTCATATAATTTGTGAAATTTTCCTGCTACCCTTGATCCTTTTTTCCCCCATTTTATTTAACCAATCTATGCAAGCAATTTGATCTTTGAGACTGAGAGCAGAGTAGCATTTAGCAGGTGACACTCACCTTTCCACAACGTCGTTTCCGCTCCAGCATGTGGGTTCATCTCGCACCACCTCTCCTTCACATAGCATCTCTGGAAGGGCTGCAAAAAATGCCTTGTAGCGTACAATGTACTTGATGAACTCCCTAAAAGTGACTCACACACACATGCAATGAAAGTGCGAGAGAGAGAGAGAGAGAGAGAGAGAGAGAGAGAGCAGAATAAAACATAAGAACAGTGGTGTTACAAAATTCCAAATGAATGCATGCAGACATATTATCATTAAATAAGGTTGTTGTTTCACAGAATTATTATATGAGAAAGAAACAAAAAAAAACAGTTTGAAATAAAAAAGAAAAATGCAAGTTGAAGTTTGCATTTTCCCATCTACGTGAAATTTTGTAAAGTAAGAGCTACCTAGATTCAGATGCATATCTTCTTACAAATAGATATAGAAACTTTAAATTTTATTATTAATAATAATAATGAAAACAATAATAAAAATAATATTGTAGTGGTATGAGGTGGAAGTGTTGCCACCAAAACTGTAATACAGCAAAATCCATTATCAGTATTTGATATTAAAGTGAAACAGTCTATCATTGTTTCAAAAATGATGTAAATAAATAAATAAATATCACTACAATAAATAGACCCATTTGTCCCATTGTCCTTCAAAGGACTTTCTAATGACCTAATGCTTAAAGATGACAAACAGAAGTAAAACTAGAAGCGAAAGAAGAAAGCATTTAAACCCAACTTCATAACATTAAAGGGAGCTTAAAAATGAGTGATGCACATGCTGAATAACAGATGAGTTGTGACATCATCGTACAATCCTGTGAGTGGGTGGTAACAGATTTAATACAGGCAGCACTAATGGAGAAATATCACTCATCTTTTAAAATGGACTCATGCAAAATGAAATACACCATAAATTAAGGGGATTGATACTCTGTGTGTGTGTGTGTGTGTGTGTGTGTGTGTGTGTGTGTGTGTGTGTGTGTGTGTTCATGCTTACCGAGAAATCTCTTTTAGACTTCTATCTTTATTGTGTTTGTTGGGTTTCAGAGGGAGAGAGCTGATCAACCCGTCACACATGTTTATGGAGCAGTCCAGGGGGAAGACGAGGCAAGCAGGAAGAGGGTGAGTTGTGAGAAAACAAAAAGTCACAGACTTTGGGAAATGGAGGGAAATGGATATAAAAAAAAATAAAAAATCATGATCCTGTGGGAAAAGGTCAGACATGCACATGCAAATTCAAACCTATTATGATAAGTTGCTTAGTGGAACAGTACCATCAAACACTCTTTCTCTTTACGGATGCATGTCTGAATATCAATCAGTATGATTACTTGCAGGGTTAAGTCCCGCTACAGTATGGTTATAGCTCAAACAGACCATTTAATTGGACTTCTGTCCTTGTCCCATTTTACAAGCATGATAGGCAAATCAATTTATTGGTCCAAGTACAGTACTTCTGCTACGATAGATGGCGATTTGCTCATCTTTCAACTTGTTAGCATTACACAGTAGTAAGCTGTACTGTATGTATACAGCTACAGTATATGCTTTACTTTTTTGTGCAAATGAGATGCATGCTTTCCTTTTGCTTATAGTGTTATCTGAAAGCAGACAATCACACAGTTTCACCTGCTGTTACACATTTTGTTCGACTTCTGGTTCAAAGCTGAGGGCAGGAACTGCGGAGCATGTATAGTACAGAGCGCCTGTGCCCGATTTAGTTATACGTGCCAGAATAGATCAGCTCCCAACCGCATTATATGGGTGTGTTAGCCTGGCTTTAAGAAGTTTGATTTATTGATTTATTTTAAAAGTTGGGTTTTAGTTGGACTAACACAATTAGTCAGACTGACACTATATCATATAAATGTACTGAGTGTTTTCTTTTTCCTTCTGCTGCTTTTTGCTACCTGTTGACTAAACCAGTCATCAATGCTACAGTATGTGACTATTGTGGTTTAGTCACAAGTGAGTCAGGTGACTATGTGAAATGTTCAATTAAAGCATAAAAATATAGATTTCCCTACATACTCCCCTACTGTATGGTTTGATGCACAGAAATCTGTTGGACATGTGCTGAGACAAGTTTTTTTTTTATTTTTTATGTGCAATATTGGTGCTGATTTTATAATTTATTTATGTTATACATATAATACAAAAAATGTGCTTGCCAAAGAAGCTACAGTTAAACCTTGGATTGTGAGCATAAGGCGTTCCAGAAGCTGAGCTACTCTGTATATCAAATTGATATATCTTGTATATAATTTTTTAGCGTATATAATTTTTTAACGTTATACTGTCTCGCTTCAAACAATACTAATTTAAAATGCAAATTATTAAAATTTCTTTAAGAGGATTGATAATAAAATTAGTGTAAGCTTCTCGAAGCATATGACGTTGTTGTATAAATTGTTGCTTAAATTGTTGTCTGTTAAAAGCTTAAAAAGCAAAAAAATCTGTAGTGGCTATAACCATGTCAAATTCATGTTGCAATTTTGTATTTTAGGGTAATACACTTTTTTAGGTTTATGTATTTTCATGTGTAATCTAAATTGGCCAAGTTTCCTCTGAATGACAATTAAGATCATTGAAAGATCTGAATTTAAAAAAGTTACAGACACTACTTAAAAGGGCATGAAATTGTATTTATCAAATGTGTTTCTTTTTCTCTGATAAAAATATTAATGTGTATGCATATTTACAAAAAAATTATGCATGGACAGGAGAAGTATTATGAAAAACTAAGTATTATGAAAAATTGTGTTATATGATCCTATATAAAAATTAACTTTTTTATCTAGGTGAGACACTTTTTAGCACCAATACCACATTTTGTCCAGTTATATTTGTAATAATATATTTTATTTATAGACGTGGCTTCTTGTTGTTGTGTCTATGAACTATAATCAATGTCTTTCAACAGAAACAAACCTGACGAAATAATGATAACTCTTCTGAGGACCGCAAAAGGGTATATATATATATATAGACAATGCAGTTGAGAGAAACTTTCATGTTCTCATAGGAGGACATTTGGCATCCAAAAGATACGTGATTAAAAGCATACGCACTTTTTTAAAAGACAAAATTGACTGCAGCACACTGAGTCCTTGGTTGCAGTTTAATGAATTATGCAATGAAGTAATATATCATGTTGACTTTGCTTTAATATTGTTTTGTGTGTAAGAGTTACCTAAAATCTCATAAGTAATAAACCACATAATCATACCACATGAGTAATTAGTATTAGGTAACTCTTACACACAAAACAGTAAAGAGAAAAGTAAAGTCAACATGATATATTACTTAATTGTTATTACTTTTTAATAATTACTCTATTACTTTCCTCAACTGTGACAGTGTGCTTTTGCCATTGTATCCTCATTTGGTCCCCATAAATCAAATCCTAGAATCATCTCTGGCTGGATTCACATTCATATAAATTACATGTAGCAGCCACTTGGCGTTGATAAGTCATAACTCTGGAGCCAAATAATCACAAATAACGTTGTACAGAAACATGTTTGAAAAAGTGTGAAAAAATAAACATTACATTATTATATTACTACTATATTTTATCCTGTTGTATATTATACAGACAATATCCTATATTAACATTTTTGTATTATAAGATTATTTTCACTTACTGGTAAAACATTATTTGCGTTTCTTTTCTATTATACCATGTACTATACTCATCTAAAATGAAAAGCATTTTCTAAACCCTGTTAAACATCTTGCATCTGAAACTTTGAATTGTATATAAATAAACTGCTACTGGATTTGCTTAGATTTTGGTCTTGTATTCTGGCATGGGGCCTAAAGGTTTAAAAATTCATTCTCATCTCCTAGAATTTAGCTGTACCTCTTACTTTGTTTCTCTCTGTGTGTTTCACTTGTTTAGTTGTTCTTCTTACAGCTATGCTGTACTTCACTTTAGTCCATGACTTGCAGTGGTTGCAGGATGCTTAAATCAATTTGATGTAAATAATGGCTAAATCAATAAGCATAAATATAGTCAATGGATCAGGATCTTGTGCCTTTCAGCATTTCATAAAAGCCAACTGCAAACTTTGTGTAATTATTATAATTGCGTCTCATGCGTCTAACTGTTTTCTCACTGGCTTCTGCTGAGAGAAACAAAAAATATCCAAACAGGAAGTGCCTCTTCCACCTCCTGCTGCTGCTTTCATTCAGGCTTCAAAAGATCCTCATTGCCAAGTACAACATACTGTCTGCCAGCTTGGTGCAATATGGATCTGTAGCACTGCCACTCTAACAGACAGCGCTCCTGTATTCATGTCTGACATTTGTAAATATCAAAGGGCTTGGGACAATCACTTAACTGTATTCACATTGGTGTGGTTTGCTACCATGGTCATTTATACTGAAGAAGTCTGTGGGTAAGCAATGCGAGACATTTATTCAATGACTGGCACAGATACTGCCTAAGAAAAATCATGTCGAAGAGCAAACGTTGTTGATTTACAGTACCTATTTAGGATCTCATAATGGCTATGGTAAAAGGGCAGTTTCTGCGATTATCTAAAGAGGTACCAGGTATAATTTATAATGGCATAAAAGCAATCAAATCAATTGCTTTTAAAATATCTAGTCTGCTCTTTTTTTAATGGGCATGACTGATGTGAGAGTGCGGGTATGCCACCCCTCCCCCCCCTCACAGAGCTCTACCAATCTACTCTCTAGACTCCTTTTTAAAGATGGTTGAAGCATCACCCTTATGTCAAACTCAAGATCTTAGGTTTGCATTATTTGAAAAGGAAAAAAAAAAAAAGATTTTATTTTGAGAAAAATATCTCTGAATATGCAAAGATAATGAAAAACCAGATAAGGGCTGTCTAACCTGTGTAGATGGGATAATCTTCCCAGCTGTTTCTCAATGTTAGAGTCTGACTGGTTGGTTGTGGGTTCTGGGCCAAGTGTTGCTGAGGAAATCATCCTAGCAGTGGTGGGGTGAGCAGTTTGCATCTCAGTTACAGACTGGCCACATACTTTATCCACCTGTTGAAAGAGAAACAGAGAAAATGATTTTAAATTTGGTTGGACACCTCAATATTAGAGTAGCTAACAAGGAATGATAAGGTACAGTAGATGTGCACTCTGAAAACATAGTAAATGTTAAAGTCTGCCTTTAAAGCTTCGGCACATTTAAAAGTTTCATTGCAATTTCACTAAAACACACACAATAGCTCTAATTATTATATTACATTATATATTAAAATAACTTTTGATCTTTTTTGGACGGTTTCATGAGTCTTTTTACATGCAAAATAAAGGTAAAATAAACACATTCTCTACCTTTTTTTTTTCTTTAAATTTGCATCACTTTTCTTTATAAACCTGCATTTCAGATTCTTCTGTGTTTGTGGTTTTTACAGTGTTCCTGAGGGGAAAAAAGCCAACTCTTGCCTCAGCTCTGCTCACAAGGCACCATTTTATTTGCCCAAAAAAAGACACAAAGAGACACCACAGATGTGTGTTTCGAATTAGACCATTGAGAGGGTAACAGCGACGTGTGTGTTAAAAAATTTCACATCACACTGGGACAATTCCGAGCTGGTTTTGCAAAGATTCTAAACCTCAAATGTGGATCATTGCTCACTGCCCATGATTCAACTTCAGATACTGTAACTTGCTAGTTGAATTTAGGAACACTGTGAGGAAAATGTTTTTTAATAACTTGTATTGCGTGAATAAGCATGATAAATCTTTGGGATCTTAATTTTGAGGAGTAAAGATGTGTTCCAGGGGTGAGGGCATTGGTGGCACTGTGGAAGGCCCAGGTTTGATTCCCAGCCAATACCCAAACCCCAGCCGCTTGATGCTGTGCCAGTCCCAAGTCTGAATGAAATGGGAGGGTTGCGGCAGAAAGAGCAATGGTGTGAAATACCAGGAAATTGGTATGAAACTTGATTATCCACTTTCATGGACTTTTACTAGCAACAGGTCCATTGTGTGTGGATATAAGAGCATAATTTCATGAATTTAAAACAAGAATGATATGGAGCTACATCTCAATTTCTTAACAGCTAATGATGAGTACAGCAGGTTATTGGTTAACTGATAATTGCTAAATGTGGGTTGGAAAAGGCTTGAATCTGGTGGAAAATGCTTTATAATAATTTATAATATCCCAGACCTGAGTGGGACTTGGTATGACTTGAACACTCCACCCTGGAACATCATATGTACTGTAAGCTTTAAATCTGTATTTGATTTAACACACACTACTACTATTAATAATAATAATAATAATAATAATAATAATAATAATAATAATAATAAGACAATAAAGGACTGTTGCATTGTATGTCCCTTTATGTATAGCCTACATGTTCTTCTGTGTCCTGTTTTAGTGTCTATACTAATTACCTGAAATTACCTGCCTTTTAAACATTTAATGATCCATTCAAGAATTTTAATGGCTTCATTTGTGTAGCTCTCAACATTTGGCTACTATGACCATGTGTCTTTGTGAGGAATAGTATTCTCAGGGTGATAAGCAGAGTTGGGTTGCTACCAAATCCATATCATTTGGTGCCAAGGGCAAAAAGTTTGATTTTCTTTTCATTAGAGTGGAGAATCTATTTCCACATGTTTGCTGAGACTCCAGCTTGAGTTTTGGCAGACTACAAATGGGATTTCATATGCTAGGCATGCTTCCAAAAAGCCTGTCTTTGTGGAGTGTCTGGACTATGGTTGTCCTATGAACAGCTTCTCCCATCTGAGGCATGGATCTCATCAGCTACTTTAGAGTTAGCTTTGGACTCTTGGTTGCTCCTCTGCTCTTCTTATACAGTTAATGACTTCCTTAAGTGGTGGCTTCGTTTAGGTAGAGTCACCGTTGTGTGTATTCTTTCTTTAATTCATTTAGCAGAATGTCTCTGGGTTATTTTTAGAATGAAACACTGATTGATATTGATATTTTTCCAGACATTTGCCCTGGGGTTGTTTTGAGGGTCAGTTTATTTAGATATGTTTAGATATCCTTTATTAGGCTCCTGAGACTCTCCAGGAACAGATCTATTCATATTCTCTGATATTTAAATTTCACAAAAGTCCTAGCAGACTCCATTCTGCTAATTATGTGATGACAACTCATTGAATCAGATCTAATTTGTGAATTTCACACCAATAGTGCAAACTACAGAAGGAAGCCAAAAGAAAAAATGTTAATGTTTTTCTTACATTTTCTTCGGTGATGTTAAAACATTCAATATTGGACATATTGGACAAGATGTCCAAGCACCACCAACAAAAAGTACAGTACGCTTATGGCTCATCTAATTCACAACCCCATCACTTGGGATAATCCATTTTCCATTAGAATTATAGTAGATCATTGAAATCAATTTCTTTTTGCAATAAAATATAGCAACACTTTAAACCCTCTTTAAACTGCTTCTGACAACTGCTGAGGAGCCACACACAACTGCAAATATCTCAGAAACTTTTTTAAACCCCCAATTCCCTCTCCCCCCCAGCCCCCAAACCTTTGGTCCCTTGACCGCCTTGCAAGAACATTACAGATCTGTGAGAAACACTAGTATGTTTTTGAATACTTTTGCATTATGGGTCTTGGCAGTGTCTTGCCAACTGGAATTTGCAAAATGAATCATTAAGACGTAGACAGAAAGGGTTCATGCTCAGGTGACATTGGTTAGATATATCAAGATAGATAGTCTCTAGAAAGTAATAGCTCAGTCACACTAATAGAATTAAATCTAAAAATGTGTTCACACGCACGCACGCACACACACACATCTCTCTCTCTTTCTTTCTTTTTTACACACACACACACACTCAAACACACACACACACACACACACACACACACACACATATGATAAAGCATTGCATCTAATAACAAGGACTTATACATTACATTTCAATGTAAAGAAAAGTTGTCGTAAATTGTTGTAAAAAGATGGACATTATGAATAATCTAATTAACAGTTATTAGAACACCTGAAATATAGGTAAACATCCCCATGGTGACCACTTGTGGAATCCAATCAACATGCTTACTTAGAACTTACTGTTGTATTTGTTGTACTAACAAGTGAAAAGAGAAATGTGTTTAATAATCACATTTCATTATTTCATTATCATTGACAGGTTTATTGACGTTCTAGAAATGTTGGATAATTCCACTGTACAGCATGCTCTGTGGCTCAAAGTTGAAATGTATATTCAGTGATGCAATGTAACTGCATGCCAACAATTGCTCATGAAACATGCACCCTGCTGCTTGGTGCTTGGGCCCTTCAATCACTCTTTGTAACTATATTTACTATTAAACTTGCATTTGTAGGACATTTATAGGCAACGAAACCGACATTTGTTTAGCTAGACATTAAAAAGCCTCACATACACTCACATACATGCACAAAGATAGATAGATAGATAGATAGATAGATAGATAGATAGATAGATAGATAGAGAGAAAGAGAGAGAGAGAGAGAGAGCACTAGCAACTAATAAATCAATGCAATCCAATCTGACTGAAAGCTTTCAGACTCATAAAAAGACCCTCAGTCTTTCAATCGAAATGTTGGTTTGGACAAGCACATAAACTAAAACTTAGTTAAAATCAATTCATCTTTACTCGAGGGGAATTAGGGTTATTCATTAGGGTTCTTGTTACTTGATAACCTAGGATAAAACTCAAGTATGACATTATATAAGGCAAAAGAAAAAGATTATTATTCTTCTGAACCTCACTCATTCACGTCCTCATCATCTACAGTATACCACTTTATCCTGTATACAGGGTCGCAGGGGGCCTGGAGCCTATCCCAGAAGACTTAGGCAGGGGTACACCTTGGATGGGGTACCAATCCATCGCAAGGGCACACATGCATACACACACCACAGACCACAGACACCAATTACACACCACAGACAATTTGGGAACGCCAATTCCCAAATTAGCCAATTAGGCTAATCTAAATGTCTTTGGACTCTAGGAGGAAACTGGAGTACAGTATTTGGAGAAAACCCACCAAGCACATGGAGAACATGAAAACTCCATTCACACAGAATGGAGACAATTTTATGATCTTGAGTTGTTTGAGTTGGTTGGGTCTAGGCTCAGCAATGTTACAATATGTGGCCATAAAATAATGAATGGGAATGGGAATAAATGAATGATTAAAGGAATTAAGGTTAAATGCATTTTTGGCCAGATAAGGATTTACAATATTAAAACCTCAGAGCATAAGAAAATTATATTTAAAGATTTCATTCAAATTCCATTAATCATACTGTAGGATTTAAGAAAAGTTATCAAATGTATAATATAAGTGTACAATGGTAAAAGTTAAAGACTTTTTATTATTAAAATTATTTATATCGTCATTATTTTTATAGGGGTCATACGTATTATCTAAGGTTAAATAAATAAATTTCTTACTTGACTGAGGTTAAAATGGATCCTCAAACAACATGATCTATGAAGGCCAAGGTCAATCTAGAAAGCAGTCTAAATAAAAACCATTTACACATTGTTTTCAGTTTATTGTGGCGGTTGTAGAGGCGTGTAACGTTCTGCATAGAGAGACACATACAGTATGCTACCAGAACCATATTTGTTAAAGAGTCAAGGCTCCAACTGTCAAATGCATTTACATATTTTGCACAGAAAAATACAGCCATACAGAGGCAAAAATAATGAAAGACTACTATCAAACCACAGTTCTTCTACAAACATACCAGAGAATCTACCCCAGTGTAACAAAAACAGTTATTGCTGCCAAAGCTTGACATGAGAATCTTGCAGTACGAGAAGTTTACTGAGGGCAGCAGCACTGCTAGAAAAGAAAAGATCTTCACTGGAAACATTACCTGGCCTAAAAAAAAACTGTCTCCTACAGTCTTATACTAATGTTTCATTTCACTGCTTTGATTACAGCTCACAGTATGGTTGCCAGTTCATGTGTGAGAAATAACTCCTCGTTTCCAGAACCAATCTTTCTCAGTTTAAGTCTTGGAATATGCCTGGCAGGAAATCAGGCAAGACAAAAATCCATTGATTGGATAAGCTGGACTTTCAGTACATTTAGGTTATCAGCTGACTTATTTTTATTGTCACATAGCATTGCTGAGCTGAACCACTCTAAAGTGGTTACTTGATCTCCAAACACGGTCATACCTGAATTTCTCCTGACAGCTGACCAGTATTCTTTAAGGACTTAATAATGTGTTGGGTGGTTCTTAGTCCTATTTCAGTAAAGTCAGCAATATCCATAATTTTCTAAATCTCAACATTGATTGATTGATTGATTGATTGATTGATTGATTTTAATTCCACTGTATAGCATGGTCTGTGGCTCGAAGTTGAAATGTATATTCAGCAATGTATCTGCATGCCAACAATTGCTCACGAAACATGCACCCTGCTGCTTGGTGCTTGGGCCCTTCAATCACTGTTTGTGACTATACAGTGAAACCTCGGATTGTTCTGCAAGACGAGAAAGATTTTTAATAAATTTTGACTTGGAAAACGAACAAGTCTTGGTTTACGAGTACCAAGTATCATGTATCACACATGCGCTTCTTATTTTGACGATGAGTATCATGTGATCTCAACTGTGCCAACGGTTTTTCTCTCTCTTGCCCTGCGGAATTGTGGGTAATCATCTCCCCTGCTGGGTCTTAGTGTGCGTCTCTTACTGGTATAATCAAAATCTGTGTATGCGTCTACTGTTTACCATGTGACCACATGTGTGTGTGTGTAAAACATATTTTATTTTGTGTCTGTATGCGTGTGTGTACAGCGGGCGTGTAAAGCAAGTCTCATTAGAGAGGGTAAAGATCCATTTTCTCTCTCTGTATCAGCCTGGTCTTTGTGTCTGTGTGCACGTGCGTCATTAAACACCATGTCCCCCCCCCCCC
>JAQMYG010000018.1:13183988-13197273 GCA_030014215.1 Clariallabes teugelsi
GTAAAGTATAGATACCCAAAATTTCTACTTAAGTAAGGTAACGAAGTATTTGTACTTCGTTACTTGACACCTCTGTTAATACATCATTATACAACAGTTAGTTAGTTGTGACTGAGAAATCTGATTGGACGAGAGACATTCCGCGAGTGGTGATATCGAGTATAACAGCACTGGGACATTTAATTACACGTATTACCCTGCATCACAGGTGTTCTACAATTTTTAATTACACTAACTGCCGGTTGCCAGCATGGGTGAAAGTATGCTGGTACGGTCCAGAGTACTGCAAAGAGGAGAGAGTAGCTGCCTGCTACTGTAAAAAAAACACATTTAAAATCGTTCACAGAAGCCCTTTTAGCAGTAAAACAACACCCATGTTGTGGGTGTTACCTAAAAAAAGCTAACTAGCATCTAAAATAAGGCTGAATCCAAATTCCTCTCTAGCCCTGATCAAGGGCAATACATTGTGTGTGGTATGAGAGTCTTACACCCTTCATAGTGAACTGACTTTCCACTCAACCCTGGATTTTTAATTACACTAACTGTAACCCCCTGGAACTCCGGAATTAAGCTGATATACTACATACATTAAAATAAGTAAAAACATCTTATAAATAAAAGGTTTTGTCTGTTCATTGGTCAGAACTGACGCTTTCAATGTTTTTATACATTGGAGGACCCAAAACCAGTCTCAGAAAAATTGCTGTCTGTCTGTCAGTATGTTTGTATATCTTTCCAGCCTATCTTGTCTCACAAAGAACTGGCTGGATAGAATTTAATGAAACTTTGCCAGTTCTTCGATATTTGCCTGATGTTCTGCAATGTAATTTTGAGGAAAATGAGCAGTTAGGAACAGTTTTGTGCCAGATTACATCACAGCAGCCAGTGCTTTTGGACGAATATACAGTAGCGGATATACGCGTCACTCAACAGAGCCAATCAGTACAGTAGTTAATATACTGTACAAAGTATGCAGAGGACACAGAAATGGAGGTAATGCACCTACAGGGCGCCCAAATCCTCATGAAACCAGTTTGTCTCATATGTTCTGAAACCGTGGAGCTAATAAAAAGCAGTCATGTGGAACGCCACTATAAGACAAAACATGGGTCATTAGAGCAAACATATCCACAGCAGTCTGAGGTGAAGGTGTGTAAAATACCCTGAACTGACAACATGTTACAGTATATCTGACAACATGTTACAGTATGTTGTCAGTTGTTATATGCTCAAATCAAAATGTTGAGTATACAGTAAGTGATGTTATGAAGAGTTATGTGCCGGATTTAATAATCTACTTCAAACAGAGAGTGCATTTGGCTGACAATGAAAGACGTAGAGCGTAAAATAATCAATCTAATTAATTATATTTCTTTTTATTAATAAGTTATGCAGATAGTTCTGCCATACAGAAAGACAGGCAAACATGTATGTGGCCTTCAACCTAAAAATAATTATGATATCACTGATTACGTTAAAGCTGATCAGCTTATTTTTAGCTTTAACCTATGAATGATTTTTTTACGGGTACTTCAAGTAAATCTTGTAACCTTTGCAGGACTGTTCACCACCTCCATGGTTTATTCGCCTCAAGTTTTGGCTACATAGTAACAGTAATGATTTAAACCTACTTTCACCCCTGCTAATTAGTCTAACTGTTGTTTGCTAACTTTGGTCACCAGCTCTACTAGTCGCAGCAAGTTAATGTAGTTGTGAAAGGATATGTGTTGGTGGAGCAAAATAACTGATTAAATAAACAAATAAATAATAATCTGTTGATAATGAACAGAGTTCGTATAACAGTTCTGTGAAACCAACATCACACTCAAGATCGTATTGAATATTAGCACAACTCAGGCCTAAAAGCGCATCACAGCTGTGATGATATTAAGTACAACAGCACTTCCTCTTGTCTGATATTGCTTAATAAATACAGTATCTTTTGTGGCTTTAAGAGCAACAACTCAACATACTAATAAAATCGAAAAAAGATGGGAACACATAGAAGTCACAATCATGGCAATATATTTCAAGTGCAAAGACCTGCAGGTTAGGGTAATTGTCGTTTCCGAATTGCCCATAGTGTATGAATGAGTACGTGAGTGAGTGAGTGTGTGTGTGTGTGTGTGTGTGTGTGTGTGTGTGTGTGTGTGTGTGTGTGTGTGTGTGTGCGCCCTGCGATGGATTGGCATCCTGTCCAGGATGTACCCCGCCTTGTGCCCTAAGTCTCCTGGGATAGGTTCCAGCCCCCCCGCGACCATGAATACAGGATAAAGCGGTATAGACGATGAGTTAGTGAGTGAGTATAGCACTTTTAGCAATGGTCATTGTTGCAAAGCAGCTTTACAGAATCAAAAAATTCTGGAAAGTCCTTAATATTAACGGTCTCCTCCCAGCCCTTGCATTCCTTATTGGCCAGTCACACACTGTCATTTGAATGACCTCTAAAAATTAAAGCAGGATGAAAAAGAAAGTTTTAATGATTAATGATTCGTTTGAAATCATATTCAACTTTTCCCCCTATTTAACTGGTTGGCTTTTTAAACTTGCTGCTCTAGAATCCCACAGCTATTCGAAATTGGACAGAACACCAAATCTATTATATAACGAATATATTCCAAATGAGCACAGGCAAGTGTAATCTTGCATGCCAAATTTTAGACTAGATTACTCACATATGTACTTTTAGTTTTCTGTTCTTTTAATGAATTAGTCTGTTTGCCCAGTTTTAGGAACATCATGGTAAGATTACGACAGACAGGGGTATCTCAGAGGGTAAGGTGTTGAACTACTGATCGGAAAGTCAAGCCTCTGTTGGGTCCTCAACCTTCAACTGCTTAACTTGACTGCACAGTTGTATAATAATTTTTTTTATATTTTTTTTATTATAAATAGTGAAAATACCTTTAGATAAGGATGTCTGCTTAATGCTGTAAATATATACTGTACATCAGAATATACAATGATGAAACACAACAATGGAAACAATGACCATCATGTTCTAAAAAACACACTAGACGAAATATGAGTTTTAAATGCTGTCTTACTCACAGTAGCGCTGATTCTGGCTTCTTGCAGCTGTGCGTGCAGGATGGCATCATTGACATGACTTTTAACCCCAAGGAGGGCAAGTTCCAGGCTGTGTTCTCCAGCGACTTTGTGTGTAAGGTCCTCCAGGATAGCCACATACTGCCTCCATGGCATATCTAGCTCTGCCACATTCGCCAGGCATCCACGCATTACATTAAGGCAGAACTCAAGACAAGGACGTATGAGAGTTAAACCTTGGCAATGCGGGCAGTATTGCATCTTCAGAAGTGCTCGGGCACACTCGTTGGTCAGAGGTGCGACTTCTGTGATATTCATCAAGTTCTCACCCATGGAAAATGCTCTTGTTAACGTCCTGGCGGCCTCCATGGCACCTGCTAACTCCTCGACCATAGCTTGGGCATGACGGCCAAATGGATTCACGTCCTGGCGAGTGGCACGGAGGCATTCAGAGAGGTCACTGTCCTCAAGAGTGCCCGGCCTGATGATGTGGTTGTGGACTAACATGAACAGGTCGTCGTAGAAATGGTAGACAGCGGCATCCACAGAAGTGTTGGAGGTGTCCTGGATAAAGTTGGAGAGACTGGAGAAGAGGGAATTGACATGGGGAGCAATTCTAGCAGAGAGAGAGGTGTAGGTGCTCTCGAAAAGAGAGAGCAGGTGGCCTTGGGAGAAAGTGAACAACGACTCGTATGTTTCTGCAGAGAGAAGGAGAGACATTTCAGTTAGACTTTGAACTGCTATGATACTTTTATCAGACATTTCAGAAGTGTTAGTTCCTGGTCAAAAACTACCATGTGGATATTATTTCAAATGGGAAAACAAGTTTCTGAAATGGTACTGACAGATTCAGTGTTTGATGATTTATTGTTTCAACAAAAAGCAGAATAAACAAAAAACAGAGCATCCACCAAGGATGCGAAGTGTAATTTGTTTATCATGCCCACTATGGGTATTCATACAGTATTAGTGTCAACAACAATCAAATAGACCTACAGTATATTGGCTTTAAGCTGAACTCGCTGGAGCCCATGCCTGAAAAAAGGACCTTGAACAAAACACTTATCACCCACTGTATGGAGCTTTTGCCAAGTAGAAGAGCATGTTCAGTGGAAGACTACATCTAGGCATTTGGTAGATGCCCTTATCCAGAGCAACTTACATTTTATCTCATTATACATTTGAGCAGTTGAGCGCCTTGCTCAAGGGTCCAACAGGGGCAAATTGGTGGTTGTGGGTGCAATGCCTTAACCACTGAGCCACGCCTACGTCTGCTATATTGACACACTGCGGAAATCCCATATTCCCAGAGCCACATGCCGCTGTAACACCACTTTCCAGTGTGTGGACATGATTGAAATTCTTGGGCAGATATGCCTTCAACCACTACTCATCCTCAGTTATACATGTTGCTTTCCTTTATAACAGACTTACTGTTCACAGTCATATTTATTTATCTACTCATCACCAACTCTAATCTACAGTAACTTTCTTAACCTCAGTCTTGCACCATTTCACCTGCTATATCGCAATTTGCACTAGTCTAATATCCACCTATATCAACTGATATTCATCCTCATTTACCTATATTTGCAAATATTTATATATACAATAATATATTCTGTTTTATCTCAGGCATTTCTGTTAAATGTTTTTTTTTTCTTTTTGAATAAACTTGACACAGTTGACGTGTTGTAATTGCAACTACATATACTGTACAGTATGTTACTATCCTTGCTATTGAATGTTTCAAATGCAATAAAGTATCTATTTATCTATTCATCTATCTATCTGTCTATTTATACTAGAATATATTCACAAATACACCATATATAATCAAAGTTGTGGAGATGATTCCTGCATTACACCACATTTACACCATTTTTTGCATTCTGGATTATATGTATGAGTTAACACTCACCTTTGATCTATCTATCTATCGATCTATCTATCTATATACTGTATATATATGAAAAAAGGTTGGTTTCTTTCTTCTTTATTTCACTAAACCTTTTCTCTCTCTCTCTCCCTCTCTCTGTCTCTCTCTCTCACACACACACACACACACACACACGCACACACGCACGCACACACACACACACACACACACACACACACACACACACGAGCACAGATAAGTAAACATACATGCCCAAACTTGTATTTTTGTTCAGCGGCCAGTTGGTGTGACCTGTCTACTCAGCTGTGCTTCAATGCCCCATCCACCTCCTTTCTCACACATGCACACAGTGGCGTTCTCTCCTGGGCTACTGATGTCAGATTAAAGGCATGTTAGCAGATGGAGAAACAGCAGCAACTGCAGTGAAACCGAGACTGAACACCTCACGCTAACACGCAAACACACACGCGTATTACAAACATGTATGAATATGCCAATCATAAATACAGATCTATATAAACAGTACATGCAACATCAAATCATACACATCGTAAACATTGTTGCCAATGAATAATATTCTGGAAACTTTAAAAATAACAAAAAAAGTTTTCTTGGATACCGTGTCATGCAGTTCTCCTGACACAGTACTTACACAGTAATTCAGAAAAAAAAAATTAAGCTTGGGTGCTTCATATTTTTTATCCAGCACCGTGTATAGATATCTACTTTGTAATATAAGCACGTATTGACCTGCTTTTCATAATTGACAGTTATCTAATCAGCCAATCATGTGGAAATAGTGCAATGCATAAAATCATGTAGATACAGGTCAACAACTTTGACCGTGGCAGGGTTACTGGTGCCAGACAGGTTGGTTTAAGTATCAAAAATAAAAAATTTTAGCCACTCTGCAAATTCATGTTGAATAGCAAAGCATTTCTAAATCATTTCTAAATATAAAGATAAATAATTTTTAAATCTTTATCTATAAATCTTTAAATCTAATTTAAAAAAAAAAAAAAAAGAAAGAAAGCTAGAGGTGGAAGGGTTACAAACAGGAGAACGGTTCATTGAGTTCCTCACAAGAATGAAAATAAATACAAAATAATGACATTATGTCTTGTTATTTTGTCTTTTTTAAGGTTTTAAACTTAAAAAAAAATACTGACATTCTACAGTGGTTATAATGGGGTTATAAAAAGGATATCAAAATATTTAGATATATCCATCATTTCCAAAGCTAAAACAAAGTAATAAGTCAGAAATAAATACAAACATAGACCCAAATACACTAAAAAAGAAAACATGGGGTCATTCATCTTACTACACTTGTGTGGCCCCTTCATAATTATTAATGAAGCTTATTAATGTTATCAGATGTGATTCTACAGCCAGCAAAAAAAAAAATTGCAGGGAGCCTCTCCAACATGCATTTGTCACCAATATCTTATAATTAATAGATAAATGTGTTAGCTCTTAGGGGCCTCTAGCAGTCGCCAGTCTTGTCTGGAGACAAGAATCTGTTATGCCCACACCTGATTCTAACCCTAACCCCTGTAACTGTCCTAACATTTCTGTCCTTATATTTATTTGCTTGTTGTCTGGCTGGATTTTTTTATTCAAAAATGGTAAAAACTGTCAGAGACAGTGACAGTCTCTAAACACTGCCCTCAGGTGGGGCCCCAGCCTTTACACTTTTATACACTAACCTGACATGAATAATCAGTTATTTAATAGAGACCCTTAAACGTTGAATCCAATGGGAAGAAATAAAATATCCTCTAAATAAAATGGCCTCTACATTTCTTCTTCCAGAGCCCCTAAATCCTGTGTTGCTTGGCACAGGGGTGATGAGAGATTTATAGCGGAGACTGCAGAGAAATAAGAAAATGGTAAGGGTGATTAAAGAAACGTGGTAGAAAAAAGGATGACATAAAGGTTGTTACCAGCTTCTGGGTTTCATGTGTGCGTGACATGGTGAGATGTTTTGGAAGGAGAGAAGCTAACCACACATGAGGTAGAATGTGCCAGGCTAGAGTTTCAGAGGGCAAACTTGTGCCATGTAAAAGGGGTGAGAGAAAAAGAGTGAGAGAGCTGGGGAGGAAGAAAAGGGAGGGAGAGAATGCACAATACATTATAAAGGCTGCCAAACTGCCTCCCCGGTAACATGTTTTACATGGTATTACAAACAAAGACTGACATTTACTCAGCGTATGCGAGCACACACTCTTTGACTTTGGCTAATTTCCTCTGCCCTCGCCACCAAGCCTGTGTTTCATCTCGTGTTCTGTCAGAATTCTCCAGACCCATAGGACACCAGGCTTTCCCTGTTGTTTTCGGAAGGAATTAGCCAATAAGCGAGCCATAAATCACTGAAAGTTCTTGCTTGAACTATCAGCCAAACCTACCCTAGGGAAAAAGAATATTATTTTTTTTAATAATGGTTAAAAGTCTGACACTGGGCTTCACTCAACCTGATCCAGTAAATCACTGGACGACTAAAAGCATATGAAAATGAGCATTATAATCAGAGAGGTAAAAATCCAAACTTTTTCCCAAATCAACATTTCTGGACACATTTAAGCCTGATTTATGTTTCTGACTCAAGTCTATGCAGAGCCTACGCAAGTGGCCTACAGCACTATAAGCAAATGTACCACCAAACCATTGGTAGAGTTTCTATGCTAAATAAAGAATACAATATTTCCTAATTTTTCAGTAAGCATCTCCTCGATTTCGTCCACAGTCCTTCGACTTTCAACTCGATTCAAAAATGGAGGTGAAGAAGAAGAAAGGCAGAAATGTGACGCTACAAGATGGACCAATCTCAGTTGCTGCGGTCTGCATTGCCGTAACATGTAGCTACATTTCTGGAAAAGGGTAAGCTGTAGGATGGCATATGCAAGTCATGGAATATCTACCTTGGAGATTTGACACAGAAGCAAAAATCAGCCTTCATGTTCAAATTAAGCAATTAAATAGGAGAAGGGCCATGTCCCACCCATCAGTGGTAAAAGAAAATAGAGGCTGCAGGGTCATTTGTAGGTTTAATTCAGTCTGATATTTTTGTGTTGCATTGCTAAAATGTCAGTTTCTGAACATCTGTGAAAGTATATAGTTTTTTTTTTTTTTTGTCTCAGTGTTGGCAGTTCCGACATCTTATTCCTCAGAATAATTTATATTGACTTTTCTTTTTCTTAAGCCTTTCCAAGCATCTTCTCTCGCAGAAATCTCAGGCACATTATCTGAGCATAGACCCAGGCTTGTACTCTGATGGCTCGGAACCACTGACCTAATGTACTCTGTATTTAAAAACTTTTGAACAACCCCTTATTTTTTACTGCCTCAGACAGAGCACGGACAGTTCATACTGAATAAAACATACAGCGACCAACGGTTCAGCAATCTGTCAAAAACCTCACTAGTCAGTATGTGACAAGAATATGTCTGAGCCGAACATTTTTTTATATTTGTAATGAAAAGTTGAACCAGGGCAGGCCTTTACTATAAATCTTAATACTTTCAGCTCAGAAATGCTGAGTCTGTGTCATCAGTGCCACAGTGGAGATGTCCATTTCTGCAATGCCAAGTTCCTCCAAAATTGACTGCCTTCTAATGGAAGGTTATCCATTTTCTTAAGACGTCCCATAAAATGCTTTTGCAAATTGCTAATCTCTGTAATCACCCAAGAGCAA
Organism: Clariallabes teugelsi; assembly: GCA_030014215.1. Taxonomy (NCBI): domain Eukaryota; kingdom Metazoa; phylum Chordata; class Actinopteri; order Siluriformes; family Clariidae; genus Clariallabes; species Clariallabes teugelsi. The sequence goes on from JAQMYG010000018.1 coordinate 13,192,632, forward strand.
TTTTCAGATGCCCACATCATGGTTGGTCAGACTCACAAATTAATTAAAGTACTTAAACAGATGGGGAGAAACCAAAAATCGTACAAATTGAGTTAAGCTCCGAGTCAATAAGGTCCTGTCTTAATTCGGAAATTGATAATGTTTCCGATAGATCCAGAAGTCTTTCATTCATTCTGAAGGAGAAAAGCGGGGGCTGACAATTCATAAATCAGCTAATCAGAGTCCACCGACAGTAAAGAATAAAAGTAGGCAAGCTACATATGCAGTTCGGACAGTAGCTGCTTAGTGATATCAATAAATATAAAAAGGGGGCACATAATAATAATAATAATAATAATAATAATAATAATAATACACATGCTGAACAGTGCATTTTTAACCCAGTAGACTAAGAAAACTAAAAAAAAAAACCTACCTTAAATGCACTGTGTAAAAAAAAAAAAAAAACTATGGAACAAATCATTAATCATTAATTAAGTGCTCAAATCATTAATTAACCTATTAAAAGCCTGTCTAAGTGGCTTTAAAAATGGACAATTATAAACTGTGCAAAGATTAAGGAAAGCCAGAATTCACAGATCATGTTAAAAAGGCTGGCGTTTTACTGCTGGTATTTTTCTAGTGTTGCACAGATACATCAAAGTAAGGTTATATTTAATTTGACCATGGAGAACTAAACCAATACATATACATATACAGTGGCATAGGCTTATGCGTCTAGTGCGACAAGGAAGTGCTGACAGCAGTTTAATGGAAGTGAAAATATTCCACATCCACTGTAACATTTGTATGGATAGACTTCACTGACTTTCCCTCTGCATAACTGAATTCACGCCGTTCCGAGACACAGGGGCGCTTCTCTCACTGGTCATCCATCACCCTCAAAAAAGCCCCTTAATCCCATCAGAGGTTCGAGTTTCAGAGGCCTGTCACACGAAGACATGAGGCATGTCCGTCTGATATAATGCTGAACTGACCTGCTTTTGGTAGTGGTGGGGTTGACTATTCACTTCAAATCCTCCACCATGATCTAAAACCGGCACAACACTTGGTATTACACCAGATTCACACACTTTATTTATTTAATACAGTTTAATACTATTTTTTTTTTTATTCTATCCTCTGTAGTGGTGGATCCTGTGTCTGGGCACAAGGCAAGTATACACTTTGGGTGGTCAATAAACACTTGGTTAGCAGCTGTCTCTTCATGCATGTTGGTTCTTCCCATAGTAATAAATGACAAAGTTTAATTGATTTACTTTTTTATTATTATTATTTATATTTGTGCATTTTATATTGCAAATTTATGTCACAGGGAAACATGAGCAAAGAGGAAACCTTTTATGGGTGTCAATGATCGTGCTACATGACAAATAGTAACATTATTTACAAAAGGAACAGACTGAACAAAATGGTCACATTTAGTTATTTTTGTGATAAATTTATTGTATAAATGATCCAAAGGTCCCTACAAACTTACAGTACGTCATGTCCTGGCAGCGAAATCAAACTGCAATCCCCCACTGGATGGGAATCAAACCACAGTCACATGGGCCATATGAAGACCTCACACCTTTTTCTCACACACTCTCTTCACTGTGCTTGGCTGAGAAATCACAGATGCATGCAGCAGGGCAGCTGGGGAACAACGTAATGATGCCAAAACAGAAAGAGAGAGGTTGTAAAGGCAGAAGACAGGATTTTGATCACAGGGCTGGTAAAATGTATTAAAATGCTGAAGCGAATAATATTGATGATGGATGTAAGTACCCCTCTCCGGCCCCCCCCCCCTCACTGTACAAAGTATAGTAATAACACCCAAGAGACATAAGCACACCCTCTCACCTCACAAACCCCACTCCCATTACATCTAATTTTCCTTTTCCCTCCCTTTAATAAATTTTTATAGTCTCTATCCTACACCATATTTCTTAGTTTTTTATTCAAGCTGTTTTTTTCCTTTATTATATAACTGAACTTATTATACAGAGCAACTTTATATTGCTCTTCTTAGATCTCAAAATATAGTTAAATATTTCAGTAAAATGAGCAAACATAATATACAGTATCCATTATGTATTATTACCTATAAGGTTTTTTTATTTAACACTTTATTTTAATGTATAAAAATGATTTTATTTTATTAAAGAACTCATTGATAAAACAAAACGATTTAAATAAAATATTCTACCAGTCTTCCATGAAGACAATTTCAATGTCTATAAAAGTTCAGTGCCTGTGAAATATTTCTCTGTTTTTTTACACTTGAGGACAAGACTAAGCTCGACTATAAAGGTTCTTAACAGGAAATAAATCCAAAAAGACTGCCCTTTTTTAAAAAATAATTTCTACACAATAGAGAATAATCCTAACCTTGAGACAAGTTTTTGGATAAAAGGCCCTAAAGCATTAGTAGTTCAGTACCATATTTTACATGGGGCATCATGAGCAAATGAATTATATGCAATCCCTGGTATAACACTGCTTAATGGCTGCTTACAGTATATCCTTTTCATGCCCATAATCTGAATTGTCTCAGTGTCCCTTTTTTCTCAAAATCCTATTCTAATGCATGACAAAGGGATTTTTGTGTATCTCATTTTAAAAATTTATAGTTGTGGTCAGAACTCATACACATCATTATCAGGAATGTCATTGCAGTATTAGGCTTTCAGTAACTTCTTTACAACCATACAAGAAGAAAACCCTGGGAATTTGGAGCACAAAGTTTAAATCATTTAGCATTTTGTGATATCAACACAGGATCAAAACTGTACAAGCATGGTCAAAATATGATTACTTCAGCGTAGATTATTAATTGAGTGTGCTGAAAGACATGAACTGTCTTTTAATTTGCCAAGTTCAAGTTCAGTCCTATCATATACTTGTTATCCTATCATATACTTGTTAGTGATCATGATTGACTACAGCTGGTAGATTCTCTGGAAAATCCAATGAACTTAGTGCAGATCTAAGAAAGAGGATAGTAGATTAACAAAAAGTCAGGAATGTTTCTTGGAGCCATTTCTAAATGACTGCAGACTGATTATTTATTTATTTATTTATTCATTTATTTATTAGACAGATCAGCCAAAATATACTGTACATAATTGCAAGTTATTGGGAGATCTAACCACTTTGCCAAGATCTGGAAGAAGACCCAAACGTTTGTTTCTCAACTGAAATAAAAATGGTTTATCAAGAACAAACCAGGAAGTGCCAAAGCACAGGCATGCCACAAACTGGTTGCTGCTGGAACATCAGTGTAAATTTCTGCAGTTGAGTGAGTGTTATTCATCCAATAAATTCACCCAGGCATCCAAGAAAGAAGCCCCTGCTCCAAAATCAACACCTTCAAGCTTAACTGAAGTTTGCAGCTGACCAAAAAAAAGGAGGACAAAGAAAAAGCCTTCTAAGGGAAAGTTTTGACCAATGGTATGTTTCAACCTCAAGAACACTATACCAATTGTTAAGTATTATGGTGATAGAATCATGCTTTGTGGCTTTTTTGCTGCCATTGGAGATGGTGGATGGAATAATGAAGAAGAAAGACTACCTCAGAATTATTCTGCAGTAGTTGAACAAAAATGGGTGTTTTACAGTATTACAACAATCATCCCAAACACACATCGTAGCTGATTAGGGAAATGATATAATTGAAAAACAGAATAACTTTAAGTTTTTGGAGGTTCAACCTTGTCAAAGATTAGGACCATTCTTAAAAGTTAGGTCTTTGCCAGAAAACCAACAAACTTAATTTACTTCTACTGTACCATTCCTCATCTCTCACCATCATTTTGTCAAAAGTATCAACTAAAGGTGAAAGTTGCTATGAAGCATTCAACCAAATATTAACTGTGATGTATGTACATTTTTACCATATACAATATGTATAATTTTTAACCTGTTTTGACTTCAGAAAACAAACAAACAAAAAAAAGGTATTTGAGTTGACCAAAAAATTATATTTGTGCATAATTGAATATTTTTTGCATATAATAGACCAGGTTGAAGAAATAATTTCAAGCCCAATATAGTCACATTTACAATGAATGTATACCCCTGGGTAATAGCAGGCAAATATAGAATTTGCCAGGAAATAGACAAATTTAAGCAAATTTAACATTTGTTAGAAAAATTATTATGCGTCAATTACTTGTTGCTTGTTCTTTAAACAGCCCCTATTATGCTTTTTCAAATATGATCTTTCATGCAGTGTGTCACGATACATACAACTATCTGCAATATCTGTGACGCCGACAGTGCACGATAAATGAAGTTTTTGTCTATTAAAAAAAAGAGTCGGCTTACATTCGCCTAAACAAGTCGTTAGCAAATCTATTTTTACTCTGTTACGTATCCACGTCACTTCGTAACATATTTGCATAATGTCCGCCCACGTTCTACGTCGCGAACAACTTGCCCGCCATCTTACAATTAATGTTATCACACTCTTGTTCAAAACTGAACTCTAACACTTGCGAAGTGTGCATGCCTATCTACGGAAAGCCCCGAGGGCAAAAATGCTCACACACACGCAAAGTGCGCATGCGCCTTGCCCTTTCCCTGACCTGCCTTCAAAGGGACAGCCGGGAAAGAGCGGGGGGAGGAGTAGTAATGGTGGACCAGCGCTGGCGTTATT
>JAQMYG010000018.1:13310836-13323381 GCA_030014215.1 Clariallabes teugelsi
AGCCACATTGTCTCCAACATTGTTGGGGTGTAGAAGAAGCTTTACTGCTGATTTTAGGTGTAATAAAGAATCGTACTCAATTCTTCCAATTGAATACCCTCAGTTGTTGCGAGCTAGTGGAGGAGTGTTGAGCTTCACACATGTCAAACCATACATCTGTTAGAATTTCTTCATTTAATTCTTTTTCCCACCTTGATTTAAGGTATAATGTTGAGTTGGCCTTGCTTTCCATAATAATTACGTAAAACATGGAGATTATTTTTGTACATTTACTATTTGGTTTGTATGCATTCATCATACACTTCACAACTGGATTGATTTCGTGTGTAGTTTCCATTCTTATTTCTCTGTTAAAATAATCTCTGAATTGTATATACCTAAACAAGTCCCGATTAATAAGAGAAAATTTTTCTTTGAGTGTTTGGAAAGTCCGTAATTCCTCATTTTCCACTACTGTACATATTGCTCTAATGCCTTTTGTTGCCCATTGCTTGAACGTGGCATAATTTCCCCCTGGTTTAAATTGAGTGTCAAAGGCGATCCATCTAAGTAATTTTTTATCCTTGCCCAATTTAATTTGTCTAGCAAATTAACTCCACTGCTCCAAAACTCCACTGCTCCAGAGGTTATTGAGTCCATTTGACTTTTGACTACTGAGGGGATTTCATTTTCTCCAAGGACTGACTGTATCTGATAACCCACCATATATGTCTCGATTTCCTTCCATCTAGCAAAATAATTGTTGTTACACCAAAGAAAAAGGGGGCGGAACTGGGCTGCATAAAAGTAATCTTTGAGATTCGGCAGGGCCAGTCCTCCTTTATGCTTGGCCAACTGGAGTGTTGTGTATCTTATTCTGGGCTTCTTTCCATCCCAAATAAACCTGGAAATAAGTTTATCCCAGATTGTAAATTGGTATCTAGGTATCTCTACTGGCAAAGCTTGAAATAGGTATAGCAATCTAGGTAATATGTTTGTTTTGATGATGTTGATTTTACTAACAAAATCTAATGGGTAGGTAGACCATCGTTCCACATCGCTTATAATATTCTGGTTAATCACATTATAGTTTGCACCATACAGGCTATGCAGATTTTTTGTAATAATCACCCCTAGATATTTTATTTCTTCCGTATCCCATCTTAAATTATATTTATGTCTTATTTCCTCAGAAGGTTTATAATTAAATGACAAAAGTTGTGTCTTCGCAATAGTTAGTTTGTAACCAGCAAAGGAGTTAAATTCTTCAAGGATTTCCATTAGTGCTGAAAGAGAGGCTTCTGGGTTTGCCAAATAGATCAAGACATCATCCGCAAATAAACTAATTAGGTGTTCTTTATGTCCTATTGTAATGCCTTGTATTTGTTCATGTTGACGAATTGTCTGGGCCAGGGGTTCAATATAAACAGCAAAAATTTTCAAGCGATTTTCAAGCCGTTATATGTGTCAGACATATATTTATGATAGAACATAGAGTAATTAATCATCATTTTACTTATATCATATAAGTAAAATAATTAATTAATCTATGTTCTATCATACATATGTGATATATCATATACAGTACAATACAATACTTAGACACACCTACATAACTAATTAATTTGTTGTAAACAATTGCACAAAACAATTACAAGGATGCTGATAGTGATATGAAAAAAAACACGAATAATATAAAATAAAGTATATATATAAAATATAAATAAATAGATAAATAATAGAGCAAAATTTAAATTATATAACCATTTTACGCTGGGTCATTGTATTGCAGGCTTGGTGATGTACAAAATAAACCAGTACAATTCAAATGTTTTTATTAACATGTATTTTTAAGTATGGATATCACACCATTGTAGCCATTGTGTGTGCAGTAGACTACTGTAGGCTAAGGTAAGTAACAATAGTTAATTTTAAGTTCACTGAAGTGGAAGAATAACAAACTTACACCTAGTTTTGAAGTACATTAATATCAAAAACTTAAATTTTCTCTGGACTCGATCATACTGTAAATACATGTCTTATCACATATGTATGATGAGTAAAATAATTAATTAATCTATGTTCTATCATAAATATGTCTGACATTTATAATAAACCAAACGGCTTGAAAATCGCTTGAAAATTAAGCAGATTAAGGTGATTTTAATCGTTGTTAGTTCTCTGCCAATGTTAACTAATGCAGAGTAGACGCGGCTTCCCCTGACACAAGATGGCGGCGATGTTGACGTATGCTTAGAGGCCCAGGGCGACATCTAGTCAGTATATATATCTATGGTAACTGAGTACTTAAGTGGCGAATTTAACGCGTTAGATTACTCGTTACATCAAAAAAGTAATCCAAGTACTCTTACTTTGTAACACGTTACACCCAACACTGCCGCACGCAACATCCGGGTCACTGGACAATCAACTTTTCCCCTCATGTTGCTAACCTTACCTACTCTTGTTGATTTCTTCCTTATAACATCAAAAAAATTTATACATTTCTCTCCAAATAAGTTATAAGGTGCTTGTACAATCCCTTGTTATTGCATGACTGACTACTATAACTAATTCCTGGCAGGTCCACCTCTATGCACCATTCATCCTCTGCAGCTAATCCAGTGAAAAGGCATGGACCATTTGAGTGGATAGGGGTGGATCTGGTAGAACCACTTCGCAAATCAACGAGGGAAAGTGAATAAAGTGCCATGAAAAGGTATTTGCGCCTTCCTTTATTTTTTTGCATATTTATCACACTTGAATGATCATGGAGCAAGTTTTAATATTACACAAACACAACCCAAGTAAATATTAAATGCAGTTTGAAACAAAAGTTTTTATTCAGGGGAAAAAAAAAAAAAAAACAGTCCAAACCTACCTGGGTGGTAATAGCGCCATCAAAGCATCGTTAAATGATGGTGTTGAATTTTGTTTATATTTACGATCGCCTTAGTGGTTAGTCACAAATGTTTTACAACTCCCTGCATGCCACAAAACAGGCAGACATATGTACTGAAATATATGATAATAAAAAAATTACTCTGTGGTTTAAACATTGTTTTTCATGCAAACTCAAGTTACCTTATACAGGTATTTCCATTGATAAAATCTGTCAAGAAACTCTTTTTTATATTAGTGGTGGTGATATTTGAAATTATCGAGCATTTTCATACACAAACTTGAGTTAAATGTTCGTACACAGTGCTGATTGTGTCATTTAATTTTCACAACTTTAATTTTAACAGCAAACTTGACTCTAGAAATTACTGAAACTTTCCTAAATTGTTTAACTGCGGAAAAAGCCTTACCTTATCTTTTGCGATATACTGTATACTTATTGAAGGAGCAGATAGTAGACATTACCAATGTATGAATGAGTATGAATGAGGAGCATTCAAGTCGAACCAAAACAGAAAGGTTTAACAAATCCTTTATTTCTCTATATAACCCCCTGCTACACTAATGTACTTAACCCAGTGTTTCACTAGTGCTTGGATACCATCAAAGAAGAAAGTTCTCAGGCCAAACATGGAGGAATGGCTTGGCACAAGGTCAGGACTATGCAAGGATATGCCAATAACTCCCTAGTTCCTGTAACATTCAAATTGTGTTCAAGAATGACTGTGTGTATATTTGCCACAGACAGATGCATCTCTTCCACAAGTTGGCAATAAGTTATCCATCAATTTTCAAGGATGGCCACCTTGGCCAGGATCATCATTCACAGACGCACAGCCTTCTTTAAGATGTTTGCACCATTCGTATGCATTACTGTCTCATCACTGTACTGTGCTTGAAGTCTTCTGCAAATTTCACTTGATTTTACACATTCATTCATGAGAAATTGACTTGAACACCCCAATAGTTCATGCCTACTCGGTTTGTGTAGCAAGGAACTCAACTCAGTAATTGTTGGTAGATTACTGGGCTATTTAAAGTAGATGTCCATTTCTTGTCCCAATGGCTTGAAGCAATGCCTGTACAAATACTAACCTAGTACACCTGCTTTTACGGGAATTATTTCATTAAGCGCCAGTGCCACTCACTCCAGCAAATGTGATCCCAATACATCGCTTAGTCCTTTCAGTTGCTGCCAAAGCAACCTGCCCTAAAAGGTCCAATATAAAGAAATATAGTTTTATTCAACAATTACTACAAGCATGATACCCATTTAGATTGCCAAAAAATTCAATCTAATAAGATTTGGAATTAATCAGCCTATTCCTAAAGATTAGACTTACAGTACCTGCTCTACTGTGTATGCTGTATAACATTTAAAGAATGTTATTACATGTGACCAAGAATTCATACAATAAGTCTTGCACAGAAATGCAATCATAATAATATTGCTCATTGAGCAGAACGCAGCAAGTTTTATTGAGAGGGCAAGTTAACTGATCTGATTTTATCAAAGCTTCACTTAGTCTTTAAACCTATTCAAGCTGACAGAAAAAAAATACATCTTCACTTTCTCATGGTGATGAGTGTAAATATGCTTTATTACCATTGCCTTTATCACAAAGTAAGTCTTTGAAATACAGATTAAAGTCCATTCTGTATATAAACTGTACACAAAAGCAAGGCACTGTGCTGTACATTTACAGTGTTACAATCATGAATTCACCTTTTTAATTCTCCTGACAAATTTCATCGTGTTATAACAAGCACAAGCAATGTCTCTGGGACCTTTAATGTGAGCGATCACCTGACAACAGGAAAAGTTCATTCCCACAGTAAAAAGAACTTACATACCTGTCAACACTGGAAATGGAAAATACAAGAGCAACTTGAAAAATCGAAGGGAGTGTTCTCCCCTTGCTACAAATTAGGCTACATTTTTCTCAAGCACACAGCACTATCCCAGGAAAAGTCGGGACAACAGAGAAAGCTGACTTAATCTTTGCTTTAATAATAATAATACGAGAATAGAACATCTGTCTGTCAAAGATGGTACAGAAATTTACTGCACAGCACAGTTCAGATAAATGTGATATCACACACAGTGGTGATTGTTGAATGTGCATAGGCATGAAACACATCAACATCAGAGACAGACACCACAGCAGGTAAACACTGTTAAACCTAATGTGACATTTGGCATGGCCCACAACACCCTGGTGTGACAAACCGAGTGTGCCCTCCCCAAGTGCACACAGAGACCATAGCTGTGACAGCAGTGATCAGAGCATGGTCATCACCACTATTGAGACACAACTAAAAGAGTCCTTTGGCTTTTTTTAGGTTGACTTGTTTCCACCCTGGCAGGACTTCATACTCCTCTCTCTTCATCTCCAGGGCTTTCTAAGGAGGGGGGAAATAAGGAACACAAGAAATGCTTATGTAAGGAGAAGATACCCACATGCATGAAAAAAAAAATGTAATTTGGCAACTTCCATTAACTCTGGTGAAGCCGCCTTCTGTAGCATCTTCTCAAAACATTTTATACTGAACTATTAATACCTAGAATTCACAACAGACACCAGAGCTGAGTCGTTTAAACATTTATCAGAAGTTCGTGAACCAGTTACCAAAGATGAAAGAATGAATGGTTTCATATGTCGTCATGTGTCATTAATTCTAGATATCAAAAGGAGCATGTATTGACCTCCACCCTCCACATCCGCGAGAGATGGGTAGTAGGTAGGAATTGGCATGTGAACAAATTTGGGAGAAAAAATAAATCATTCAAAGTAGTTTACTATAAGGAGATGTTTAACATTCATGGAAGGATTTTCCAGCATCAGTAATTTCTCTGCTGTAAACAAAAAGAAAACGTTTTGCATTTTCATGTTTATTGGTATCGGTATGTCCTACTACCAAAAATGTTTTATATTTGCATTAATTAATTAAATAAATGACAATGTTACCAGAAAAAAAGTTTTATATTATGACCTTTCAGCATTTTGTTGAGCCTTTGGTGTGACCCTGAACTAGATATACTGAATATGATACAGTAGATTACCTCCATTACTGGACTAAAATACTACATTAAGGCCCAGACAGATTCGTTCGTAAGTTGGATTCGTTCGAAAGTCCGACAAAGTGAGTTTTGTACACCTTTGTCACAAATATACAATTTAAAGCATAACAAAACCAAACGCACAGGATTGGTGTTTTATTCTTTCGTGAGACCGCGCCTTTAAATCGCAAGGGGAATCCCAGTGACGCAGCGGGGTCAACTGACCTCGTTTAAAGAGGTAGACATTGGGGGGAGGATAACGCTACATGGTGTTTACCGCACGCTTGAAAGTACGCCATTTTGTCTGAGAGCTCTTTCAGAGCTTTTATTAATTGGTCCCGCACCCCCACATGCGCACACATGCAGTATACCGGACTTTGGACATTTTATACATTCACTTACGCACTAAAAATATTGTATATAAATGTAAATATTGGCATCTGGTGCACTGCAATGCCTACAGTATATTTGGTACAAAACAAGAGCTTTTTCCGCGATTTGTTCACAAGAGATTGTAGATTGTACACATTTGTTCGTAGATCAGCAGTCCGTTCATATCTTACAAACATTCGCAGTCTATTCCTTCTTGATAATGCTCTCTTATTCACTCATCTGCCATACCCATTTAGATTATGTAATGGAGCAAACTTGAATTTTGTAATAAACTAATAAACATAGAAATTTATTTTTTTCTAGTGCTTGTTTGCATCGTCAAAATTAAATATCAAATAAGGTTCACAAACAGTTTTTAAAGGCCTTAATTGTTTTGTATTTTGTTATATATTTGACATTAGCTCTGATAAGAATCTATTTTCCACCAGGCATAAGTAGTCCCACAGTTGGAACATGCAATGAATTTTACTGAATAGTATTTTTCTGAATATTGGATATTGTCAAATAAGAGTATAGGTTGTAGTTGTTTCAGTTTTTCAAAAAAGCCTTATGACTCACCATGCAGAAAAGGTTCTAGAGTGGCCATGCATGTCAAGTTAAAAAAAAAGTATGCACGACAGAGTCAAACCTTACACTTATACTGTGTGCATTTTATCAAAAATATCTTAAGTTGGCATAAGTGACAGAGTCCAAAAGGAAAAGCAACACAAACAGTGAAGGAAAAGTGAAGCAGTGCATAGTAGATATCAGTTTGTGCTTGTGTGAGGACCGGTGGTTTCAAATAAAAAAGGTACTCACCAAGTTAGAACTCTCTACAAACCAGACTAGAGTATAAAAAGCAAAGCATCAGATTCTATTCATTTGTAGAAATAAAAATGGTCTCTAATTAAATGCATTGCCAAGTTTTCCTTTTCCCATTTTACATATTTCGGTTAGTTGTAGACTATGACTGGACAGTGGGACAGAGTGATCTCACCTCAAAATCCTCGTCTGATAGATAGAGTTCAAGACTCAGGGGATCTACACCGTGTGGAAGAGGACGACTCTGCAGTGCTGAAAGAGGATAAATGCTTTGGCAAAGATGAGCCAGAACATCTTCCACCAGAGTGATCTGGTTACACATCTCTGCCTCCTACACACACACACACACACACACACACACACACACACACACACACACACACACACACACACACACACACAGAGAGAGAGATGTAATAAAGGTACAAATGAAAAAAGTAATCTGCTGTAATAAAAAAAAGTGTGTTTTTCATATTTTACTGTATTATCATGATATCCTATAACCTATAACTATTATTTTTTAATAAAACACACTTGGGCCCTAATCAAATTCTAGCAGTTCCCTTAAAAAAATGCTGCTTGTTTAAACAATAAACACACTGTGTATGCAATTTTCTGGTATGAGCTGGTTTCATCTACATTCATTTTCTGCTACACTTTCCTTGAATCGAACAAATGATTTTCCACCCAAAAAAGTCTTTAAAAAAAAAAAAAAAAAAAAAAAAAACCTCTGTACTTCGTGCGAGTAATTTTGTGCAGTCTCACCTGTTCCATGACGTCTGCGATATCCTCTCGGTGCTCCCAGCTGGGAAACATGTTGGTAAATGTAAGAGGCTCCAGTCCAGCATGGATCAAATAGGACTTTTGAGGATTCTGGTCATTCTTTTCTGAAAGAAGTTCAGTTATTAAGCTGTTAGGCATCAACACAGAAAGACATTCATCTTTTACAATTGCTTTAGCTTCTTCTTGTTTTTCTTTCGGCTGTTCCCTTTCATCTGCTGGAATCATCTGTTTCCATCTAACCTTATTCTCTGCATCGTCTTTTCTCACACCAACTTCTAAATCTCACTAGATCCATAAACCTCTTCTTTGGTCTTCCTCTAGACCTCTTGCCTGGCAATTCCAACCTTAATGTTTATCCTTCTACCGATATATTCACAATCTTTCCTCTGAACATGTCCAAACCACCTCAATCTGGCCTCTGACTTTATCTCCAAAACATCTAACATGGGTTGTCCCTCTGATGAACTTATTCCTGGTTCTTTCCATCCTTGTCACTCCCAAACCTCTTCATCTCTGCTACCTACAACTCTGCCTCCTGTGTTTTCTTCAGTGCCACCATCTTGAAGCCATAAAGCATCGTTGGTCTCACCACTGTCTTGAACATCTTTCCTTTCATTCTTCATGTTCTTACATAGAGAAGCATCTCATACTGTACTTTTCAGTCTGTAGCCCCCTATCATCATTTAAACTAGTATTTGGCAGCCTGTCATGCACACACCCACAACACAAGGTAAATGAGGTGAGTTTTTATTCCATCAACCCGCATACACACAAGAAGAAACTATAAGGACCTAAAGTAAGGTCACATTCTTCAACTACACCAAAGAACAGAGAATAGAACCAAAGGTTAAATTTTATTTATTTACAGTATGTTTTTTCTTTTATGAGAGTGGGTTTAAATAAGGGCAGTTTTATGCTCAAATACTTAATGCTCTGGGCTTAGAACCACCAAGCTGCCCCTGTTGAGCCCTTAAGCAAGTCCCTTAACACCATCTGCTCCAGCTTTATTATTATTATTATTATTATTATTATTATTATTTCACAGTGTAAGGTCAGCATGGCAATTAACAGGATCTTGATCTTAATACTTAAAGCATTTCCATTTGCTAAATTTGATACTCAGAGGGAACACCAGAACCCAGATCAGTATTAATGACTTGAAGAAATAATTACCACAAAATCAAATGCTGATCTAGAGTGAGATGATTTAACTTCAACTGATAAACATTCCTACTGTAAGTTAAAATGGCCCAGTTGAGGACAATTTGTTATCATGTAACAAAGAAATCTACCCCACACACTAGGACAAGTCTCTGTTTATTCCAAGTTTATGGTCACATCTCACCTCTGCAGTAACGGAGCACCGTCTCCATAGCACATTTCCTGTCGGCATCCCAGCGGATTCGGGCTGAGCCAGGTGTTTCTGTGTCCTGCGGCCACCAGCCCTGCCACAGGTACACCTCATGATAGTTATCCACCAGGAACAAAGCTACAAGGGCAAGCAGAGAGAGAGAGAGAGAGAGAGAGTGGAAGAAAGGAAGGAATTATATTTTTCTACACATCAATTATCCATAACCTTCTGATTGCTTGATTGCCCCGCTCATATCTAGGGGCAATAAATAGTAGCCAAGCCTAGTGCCTTGAAATACAATATTGAAATATTGCATTTATGTTGTGTTACATTTACCAGGCTGTGGTACGGAGTAGAGGTCTTCCTGGAGGAAGGGGAAGGCGCTGACCAGGTCTGGACTTCTGGATGGATAGAAGAACTCCTGAGCCACAAACTCACCTGATGAACTACTTAACTGGAAGAGACGTGGAGTGAAGTTAAACTTCCCTGGATCTAAAATAAAAATAAAAAAAAGGGCACCAGTTTAGTGTTCTAGCACCTTGAAATTTAATTTAGCTAGAAGGTTTCACTTAAAAACTATAACCAAATGTTAAACGTAAAAATGCTGTACCTTGAAGCATGCAGTCATAAGCCTTACGATCCTTTCTGCCCAACGCCTCCCAGAATTCCATGGGCTCTGCCCCTTCTTCACACTCATGGATGGTCACGTTGCAACTGCTGTGCAAGCCTGCCTCCAGTGGTCGCCTTTCCAAAAAAAAATTATTAAATTATAAAAAAAAAATTAAAAAACTTTTGTTGCACTCAACTGAACAACAGCTAATTATTAGTTGACCTATGTATCTCTAATACAGTGTAAATAATGTTATATGTAAATGTGTTTTAAAATATAAATTAACTAATACATGGGTGAACTAATCTCTAGAAAGGGCAGGTCTCTATACGCAGTGTTTACTTTTCAGATGCCTGGCAGACAAGCAGGATAAGAGATCCACTTAACATTTTTTATTTATTTATTTTTGCTCTACTTGATCAACAAAGAGAAAAATGGCTACAACCTACTTACCTAACTAAATCTATTTAAATATACCACAAAGAGACACAAACCAAAAAAAATATCAGAATTAATACAGTCACATGCACATCTCTGTTTATGACCAATTGTGAACTTGAGTGATGGAAAGGGGACAAGGGGAGGGGGGAAAAAAAAACATGCCCACTTTAGGATTAAATCTAAACATAGGTATACATCGATCAACATAGGTATACATACTGTAGGTATACATCCATCAAACACAACACTAGCACCATATCATATCATTTATATACCAGTAAACAGGTGACAGGATCATGGGTACCAAAGTCCAGCCTGTCTGGTTTGATCCGACAGAAAAGCCAATTTTTTATTTTTTTAATTTTTTTTTTACAAACAGCTGGAAAAAAGTTAATGTTAAAAGTTATGATAGAAAGGTATCAGAACACACAGAGCATCACAGCCTGCCTCATATAGGGCTTAACAGACAAAAGCTCAAGATTGTTGGTCTTAATCATGAGATGCACCAGACAAACAAATGTGATCTATGAAGGCCTCATCCTGCATCTCACAGCACCCAAAGGATCTGCCACGAACATCCTGGTGCCAGACACTACAGCGAACCCCCAAGGGTCTGAGGGGTCAGGGCTTCCCCAGCTACACAAGCAGAACTTTCACAATTTTCAAGTTTAATATTTTGCATTTTAAATGTTATGTCGAATCATGCAAAGCCAAAGCTTTTCTACATGCATGATGTGCTTCAGCAGCACAGGCAGAATAGATAAAGATAAAGGCTAAATAATGCCAACATTGTAAGGGATAGATTCATTTTCCACAGTTGGTACAGTATTAATGCATATAAACAGTTTGTGTCGAGTTAAATTACTTTGGTCACTTTCATTGTGTGTTCATTTGTATGTTATGTTTGCCCGGAAGCTGAGTCAACTGGGGTGAAAAGTGATGACCAAAGTAATTTAACTCAACACACTGCAGGTTTGACTTGACATTTACAGTACGCAAGTTAAAATGTCCTAAAACATCATAAGCAAAAACATCTCTGTAACTCACTGTTCCTTGATCTTTTCAGCAGCGGTGCTTGCCACCTCCCGAGTGTGTGTTTGTGTCTTACAGCCATGCCACAGGTAGATGAGGGCTTTGTTAATGTTGAGCAGAATCATGGATGTCCGAGAGCGCAGACTACTACAGTGACACGCTACCTCCAGCAGATGGCCCTCTAGTGGCACCTCGCCACGAACACAGTACAAACGCCACTCACCTAGAGCGAGAGAGGTAGGTAGAGAGAGAGTGTATATCATAACTAACTGCACTTCCTTTCTCCCTCCCTCTAGCATACATACAGTAGTATAGTGTTACAGCACAACTCCATATTCAAATGTCCACACTGTAGGGTAGAATTGAAGAACAAAAAAGCTGTGGGGTAAAAACATGCTTAAATTGCCAGATATTTAAACATTCTTACTCTGAATGTTCTCTTCCTCTTCTTCCCTTTTGCCACAATGCACAATCATGCCACCATTGAAGCACTGCAGAAAGCATGGTGGCTCTTTGCCCTGCTGAACCTGCACCTGTAAATCAACACCCAGCTTCAAGCGTACTGTATATAATCCCTGCTTCAGCACAATATATCTGCACGACCATTTATTGCATGCTTGCTGCAGACACTGTTCAAGTAGTGTGATCTCAAAACCTGTTTAAACAGATATAAGTTTTAACATTTAGCTCAACCTGTAGAGATGAATTATAAGCTGCTACATGAGGATTTAATAGAAGTTTATTCCCACAGTTTCTTTTCCTCAAAATAAAAGACACCAGGTCCTTTTTAGCTGTTGGTTTTTAATATTAAACCATGTACAGTATTTATTAAGCTAAACTATTAAAGGCAATACTAGCTTCTATAGCTATTTAATCCTGAATACAGCCCCAATTGTTATTATTAGCTCAACTAGTCTAAGTGAATAGCTATATATAATCTATCCATCTCTGTCGCTTTCCATATATATATATATATATACACACACACATACATACATACATACGCATATATACATACACACACATATACACGCACGCACGCATACACACGCACGCATACACACGCACGCATACACACGCACGCATACACACGCACGCATACACAAACGCATACATGCATACACAAACGCATACATGCATACACAAACGCATACATGCATACACAAACGCATACATGCATACACAAACGCATA
>JAQMYG010000018.1:13336104-13352894 GCA_030014215.1 Clariallabes teugelsi
TATTTCAACATCCATCATTTGTCCATACTGTGTTTGAAATATGTTATTTATATTTATTTCTTATTAGCAGAAAAGCTTGTATAAAAGTGATATCACACTTGGAATCATGCTGTTGTACTGAATCTTGACATGGCCAAGATTACATGCGGCTCTCAACCTGTGGCCTCATTCTTAGTCACACAGATATTCAGTACAGTCCTTTTGCTCATGCAACACTGGTCAATTATTTGTAACACACGTAAACTAAACATATACATAATCCCAGGTCTTTATTTCCTCATTCATTTACCTTCTTCTTAATGCCTCGCTCCTCCCATATTTGGTCACTCACTGATGCCACTTCTTGAACAACTTCCTGCTTCTTGTTCATCCTGTTCTTCCAATCCTCCTCCCCACTCTTTTTCAATAAGGCTAACCTGGAGAAAGGAATGTTATCACATTTACACAACGTTATACTGCACATCTCTGGATGCATTTTGAAAACAAAATATGTGTGTTCACCAACATGGATTATGCATTTAGCTTTGTAATATTTGTTTCTTAATAGCACATAATTTCCTTTTTCTTCCATCCCTGCAACCTCTTTTGATTGCACCTTCCGGTTCCTTCTTCACTGTAAAGAAGGGCAGAACGCAGAACAGTACATTCTAAAATAGGAATCTTTATGTGGCTCAGTGAAGGAGAGGAGAATGCGGCTGACCCACATTCATTCATCAAACAGGACACAAGGAGAACACTGCTGGTGCCCTTGGCACATGCTGCATGCACAGTCATTTACACTTGAACAACAAGACCAAACCACTTTTTCTTAATGCAATTGTTTTCATATGATCTGAATCCTATTTTATTTTAGTTATGTTTAGAGACAAAATATTTTGTATCTTTAAAAAAAATCAGAGCATTGCCCACAATTAAGGTACACCCATTGCTAACAGGCATTAGAATGCAAGGAACAACTCAGCTTTATTAGGAACAGCCAATCTTTAAAATCAGCTTGTTCAACAAGCTTTTTGCACTGCTATATCAACCCCCTCCAATAAACAAAGCAACAGCTGTTCAGGCATGAAATTAGTATTTGATAATTTCATACCTGAACATAAATAATAAAAATAATAAAGCTTGCCAGAAGGGGGTTACAGAGCACCTTGAGACTTGACTAGTGTGCATTGTGACCAGTATCCTGCAGAGGACAGTAGTTCATATTTCTGGAACTAGAACCAACTAAATTTATTAGAAAACGTTGCAGAAAGTTCCAAACAAAAATATTAACACACTCACCTCTCCTTAATGGACATTGATGTCATTGTCTCTGGTTCTTCCTGGGCCACAGGAGAAGACAGGGATTGATTTGTTATGATGTATTGAGGCTTGGGATGCGTCTGAGGTGGGACCTTGGTCTGTGGAGGGGTGTAGGAATAAGACTGAGTGGGGTTGATTGTCTGAGGTGATGCTTTGGTTTGTATCGGTGCAGGAGACTCTGGGTAGATCTGTCCTTCTGGTGGTGGAGGAGACTGTAGAAAGGGCTGGGGTTTGGGGTGTGTCTGAGGTGAGGTTTGAGGGGAACTGTGAGATGAGATTAGGAAGTGCGGCTGAATCGTCTTCAGCTGGGGTTTAGGCAGAGTGCAAGGAGGACTGTGCTGTAGGTATGAGAAGGAGTGAGACGGAGCAGTTGAAGTGTGTGAAGGGCTTTCGAAGGAGGCAACTGCAGTGCTCAAGGTACACACTGAGGGACCAGTCCCAGGAGCATCTAAAGTTACACACAAATTAGAGAAGTACAAGTGTAATGTTTAATGTGCATGCACACAAAATAAGTTGTAACATTCTAACTGAAACGCAGTTGATTGCGACTCCCCTGACATTGGCTAAAAAAGCTTTTTCTAAAAATGGCTATTTCCAGGGAAAGAAAATTGTTAAGTTAAATTAAAAGATACCAACTTGATTTAGCTTAGTTGGACTGCAAAAACTTCATACAAATCTCAATTACATACACTGTTTTCACAGTGACTTTACAAAGGACTAAATTTCATAATGAACAAGACCTACTATAATGCACTTCTATGCAACTACATTTGATTTAAGGCAGACTTATAATCAATCCCAGTTAAACTGTAAAAGAGGTATACACACACCCAATTTTTTTTTTTTTAAGTTACCACTTCAGAAAGGTCAAATTATTGGCCCGCAT
The DNA here is from genome assembly GCA_030014215.1 of Clariallabes teugelsi. NCBI lineage: Eukaryota > Metazoa > Chordata > Actinopteri > Siluriformes > Clariidae > Clariallabes > Clariallabes teugelsi. The sequence continues at coordinate 13,338,290 of JAQMYG010000018.1, forward strand.
TAAGTAACGAACAATCTACAAGATTTGAAATAACAACTGGGTTAAGGACTGTCCAACACATTATTAAAACCTTTAAGGACTTTGTTGAAACTTTGTGCAAGAAATATAGTCACTAAAAATCATGAATGTAGATTAATTAAACACAAATACAAAGTAAAGATACTTGGTAAAAACTAACGGTAGAAATAACAGCTATGTTTAATAGTGAAAGTAAGAACATTTACACATGCACAATGTGATTAGAACTCACAGGATTGGAACTAAGAAAACCACTTGTTAGTGGGACTAACTTTCATTTGCTAGGGAGCAAAAAGATCGGACTTTGTGTCAATGGAAAAAGGTCATGTGCAGATTAATGATCTATGATCTATGATAATGATCAATGGCAGTGTTGTGATCTGCAGTTGCTTTAGCTGGTCAGGTCTAGGCTCAGCAACGTTACTGTATGTGGTAAAGTAGTCAGCTTGTGGCCTGAGTGTACCGAATAACCAGGATATCACATCTATGGACTTTTCTTCACTCATGGCAGAGGAATACTCCAGGACTCAAATTGTAAAAAAGTGTGGTTCTAGGAGCATGAGGAATAATTTTTACACATGAATTCCCCACTACACTGCGCGCCCTAAACCTTTTTTTTTTTAAGCCAGGCAGTGTACATAAAATACATACAGTACAAGTAAATTAGTCTATTGGTGTATTTTTTTGGAAAATACAATTTCAAAGTAAATGTTAATGTCAATACTGTTTTAACCTGTGTACAGGGTCGTGGAGGGCCTGAAGCCAATCCTAGGAGACTTAGGACACTCTGGGGGTACACTCTGGGGGAATTTGGGAATGCCAGTTAGCCTAATCTGCTTGTACTTGGACTGTGGGAGGAAACCCGAGTACACGGAGGAAACCCGCCAACCACAAGAAGTACATGCAAACTCCATGCACACAGATCTGAGGAAGGAATCAAACACCGAAACCTGGAGGTGCAGGACGACAGTGCTACACACTAAGCCTGCCTAGATTTCAGGAACATATTTGACCAAATATAGGGCGAGTGCTCAAGTCAAACCGGATTTTGCAGAATAACAGAACACAGTTATGAGAGTAAAAACTACCTTTATTTCTTCATATAATTCCCAGATACACTACTGCACTCATCCCAGCGTTCCACTAGTGCTTGGATACCATCAAGTTAAAAAGTTCTCTCAGCACACCGTAGCCATGATCAGACTAGGAACTTTGTTACTGGCCCAAGCATGTGGAAATGGCTTAAAGCGCGATAGACTGTACGTCTGATGTTGCAAATGGTGTTGGTGAATGATGCGTACAGTTTCCTCAGATAGATTCATCCCCTTCACAGGTTGATGACAAGTTATCTGCCGATTTACAAAGATCCACTCGCTGAATTTTTGTGGGGAAAAACAGCAGCAGGCTTCAGTGCAGTTTCACCGATCTAAGGCCTTCTTAAAAATGTTTGCACCATTCAAATGTTTTACTGCGGCTCATCACTGTACTGTGAATGTTACCTACTGTAGTTTTAGTTCATTCACAAGTAATTTCATCTCAAGTCCCAGTTAATCTTGAGGACCCTGATTTGCCTTATTTTTCCCAGGATTTTACATGGTATTTCTTTTCTCTCTTTTGTTAAATGAAGTTAGTTGACGTACCAGATTGCCTCTGGGCTCATGTCTGTATTTGCCATATGATTCAACATTGATCTGTGCAATTTCTCAGGCATTCTTTCCCCTGTAACCATAACTTGATTTGCACTACAGTAGCTAATGTCTAGCGACTAGTGCATTTTACAGGCCATACAGTATGCTGTTAATCATTCTGCAGAATAAGTACATGATTAATGACTATTACAGCAGTAATCAGTGAGGGCAAATCAGCTAAAAGACAAGCTCTTGTTAAAAGTAAGGAGTTTAGCACATCCACCTAATACTCAGTAAATGTGACAGTCACAGCGCATTTTATTAGGCTTTTAACACTTCCGTTTCACTAGGGAAACCATGACAATGACAGCATGTAATTATACCCTCAGAGAAGCAAATACTCTGGGCCATCTCACCACTGGTTTCTTTACTATGTAGGCAGCCCTGAATTTTCATTAAATCTTTTCAATTTACTTGCCACTTTCAGCCCTGAGATTAATGTAGAATGTTTTAAATGTGCAACATTTTGATCATTTCTGCTCTGTAATATCACATTCATCACATTCGACCGTAGCTTTCAGACACTGCTGCCCCCAGAATGATTCACTTATTTGACTGAATGAAAAAGAACTGGCCTTCAAGACAAAGCAAATGAACTACAGTACATGTGGCAAATCAAATGGGTACTACACAACGTACACACACTGCAACTGATTGTAACTGCACAAGCACACTAGGCGAAGAATAATCAGATTGACTACCTCCTGAGCAGACATCCAACACATGCACTGTGTAAATGCATAGTGAACACAAACCACAATGCCAAAACTCCAAATTTGGACATGAACAGTAATCAAATGAGGCTTACATTGTACCTTATCTGTATCACTAATGGAGGTTGCTTCTTTTTTCTCTCTCTCATTCATTCATTGTTTTCCTAAAAGCAAGCCGGCATTTTATTCCTGTATTTTTACACATAGTGCCAAGAGCACTCTGCCTTCTGAAGATAGCACCACTCCAGTTAAAAGCCTCCCACCTCGCTCACAACAGCATTATTAATTTTTTGATTCTTGGGCAGACAAAGAAAGCCGTGTGGGCTGCATGGATGTGAAATTATGCTAATCACATTCAGCCCGGCATGGCAAAGCCCACTTAACCCAATCAGAAATAGGATGAGCACATGGACAGACTGTAGATATAATAAGGAAGTTAATTACACTCCACTGTAGCTTTATTTATTTATTCACACACCCTTTCTCTTTCCGTTCCCTTGTCTCTTACCTGCAGCAACAACTCCGTTGTGATCCGTCTGAATAGCATCTGGCAGGAGGTAACCTTGTGACAAGAGGATCTCGTCTCTCCCTCTTTCCCAATCTTGCTGCCTCACTCTGTCATGCTCCCTCTCTTGCTCTTTCTCCCTCTGGTTGGTCAGCCCTGCCTCCCTTTCTCCATGAGTCTGCGAGTGTGTGTGTGTAACGGTGTGTGTATGTGTGTGCTGATTAAACACATGAGGGGGCTTGGGTTCTCCACTTTCTGCCAAATCAAATCCACGCCCATGGTCCTCCTCCCGTTTCTGCTCACTGGCTAACACTCTAGCAGCCAAGCCTTTGCCTTGTGCTGGTAGGAACGTCCCATCTGAAGGAGGCGGCGAGCATGTCTCGGGGGGGCATGCTTCTCCACTATCCGTAAGGCTGAAATATCGAACACCTCTCTCATAAGCTAGAAGCTTATCGTGTGGCGACTGATTGGGCAAAAGAAGATTGGGCGGTGCTGCTGGAGTGGGAGTGTGAGAGAGGGCTGTGCATGTCTCTGTGTGAACATCTGCAGAGACTGCCATGGATAGGCTTGTCACCATGGCAACAGAAGCCTGGGCAGTGACCGCAGCAACTGAACGAACCAACGATGCAGAGAGAGGCTCCAACTTCAGACCTCCCTTTTGCAGCTACAAATTGACAGGGAAAATAGGGGGGGGAAAGCAGAAATAAAAGCAAGAGGCAAAAAAAAAAAAAAAAAAGCACAAAGGTTACACAAAAAAATGCAAGATGAATGCAGGCTTATGGCCTGTAGCTTTTCTACAAAATTCCTTAAGATTTGCACACAGCACAAGTGCACACACACACGCACAGTTTAGCCAAGAATTAATTATACATTTGACATTTACATGAATAATTTATCCCACATTTCTATAAACATCTAACAAGTGAGATGCACAGAATATTCAAGCGTGGCATACAAAACAGTCTCCATAGCAAACAGTTTATTTCCAATTTAGCTAGTTAATGTGTACAAGTATAGTTAATGATAGAAAATGTTCAACAGAGCAGTGGCTAAGGAATGCATGCATAATATGAAGACAAATATTATTATTATTATTATTATTATTATTTGCAGCTGGAGTAATATGAGCAGCAAAATTAATGGAACTAACAGCAGCAATATACTAACAGTAGAAAAAGCAGTAATAGTAGCAGAAGTAGTTGTTGTGGTACCAGTAATAATGGCAATTGTAATAGTGGCATTAGTAGTGGTAGAGCAGCGGGAAAAAAAGAAGTACTGTAGTAGTCATAGTAGCAGCCATAGTATAGAGGCCTAGCATGAGTGATGGTTGCATTGGTAGCAGCAACAGAAGAAGGAGAAGTAGTTGTAGTAGCAGTATCAGTAGCATGAGTAGCATCAGTAGTAGTAGTAGTAGTAGTAGTAGTAGTAGTAGTAAAGACAGTGGTTGCAGAACCATTAGTAGAAATAGAGGTAATAGTAGAAACTGCAGCAGTAGTGACACTTAAATCACAACTAAATGAAGGGGATAAGAAAGACAGGTACTTGATGCATCATTCACACTTCATATCATGTTCATATCAGATCTTTAACAGAATTTCATACAGCCACTGATGGAATAGCTAAACCACGATATCGAAAACATCCTAAATCAAGCCAACAAAAAGTGTTAAAGCAATCACTGGCCAACTGATAGGAAGCAGGTATCCAACATGGGAATGCAACAGAGCCAATCTAAAGCTGTTTGACAAATTCACCAAACATGGTTCATCTCGTCTTACTTGATTGCCATGGGGGGGTACTACAAACCCATCAGCCATGGAAATAGGATCTGTGTGATCTGATGTATCTACAGCCTGCATTAGATCCTGTGAAATGGACAATGATCTGATGCTACAAATTGTGACTTACGGTCAGGTGTAAAAGTTAATTCTATGTTTTCTTCAACGTAATTAAAATCAGCAGAACATAACGGCAAATACAAACTTCGACAAACAACATAAAACTTTTCACCATGCCATTATTTATTTAACAAAAATAAAGCCAAAAGGGGGAAAAAATAGAATAAAATGTAAGCAATACCAAGTTCCCCTTTACTGCATCCAAAGGATTACAGAGGGCAAGTTGCAGCCAGGTACTGCACATCAGCAGCCTTGATTAACTGCACATCAGCAGGTGCTGACCTCTATAGAAACAGAATCTGGAACTGGTTATAAAATGATTTCCAAACAAGTTGGAGTTCAACGTTCTAGATGGTCACTGAGCATGTTAAATGTTAAAAACACACCAGTAAATCTACAGTAGAATAACCGAAAAAGAAAAGAATCAAGGTTTTGGAATGGCCTAGTCCAAGTCCAGACCTCAACCAAATTGAAATGCTGTGGCAGGACTAAGAGAGTTGGCAAATGCACATAAACCTCAACAAACTGAGGCAATGTTGTAAAGAAGAATGGACCAAAACAACGTGAAAGACAGATAAAATCATACAGGAAAACAATTACAGTACTTCACATTTTTGCTGCTAAAGGTGGTTCTACCAGCTATTGAATCATTGGGGGTACTGTACTGTACTTAGCATTGATAACGTTTTTTTTTATATATATAAAAATAATGACATGGTGAAAAATTGTTTTTTTTCTTTTACCTAAAGTTGTATTTGCTACAAAGAAACACTACAGATCAGATGATTTTATTATGTTATCACACAAAAAACATTGAATTAAAATAGGAGGCACTAACTTTTATACATGAACGTATGCATTAAGATCTCATTTTTAGAATTTTAAAAATGTTCATTCATTTAGAAGGAAACATCCCACATCGATTTACTGATAGGATAATTTATATAACAGTGAAATAATTTTAATGTTGCTCAATCATTTGTTCATTTGAAACCAAAAATATATTTAGAAGCAGGTATTAAAATATAATGTTGCTCAAACTAAATATAAAAAGTAATTGCTGGAAATTCTAACGAACCAAAAAAATAGCTAAATCTACCTGATTTACTTCCTCTTGGGTGATGGGCTGTGTTTGGAACCGTGCATTTTGCCGGCGTGGACGTGACTCTGCACATCCGCCCTCTGCTTTTTGGGCAGGAGGATGGGACAGGCGGTTAAACAGAGCCATTTTCTCTGTCAGGCTCAACGTCGACAGATCAGGCTCCTCGGAGCCCGTAAGTTCTCCAGGGCCCACTTCTGCTTGTTGCACCACCTTCTCCTTCTCCTGTGGAGCAGAGTCGGGGGCTGAGGCCATCTGCATGCTGGGAGGAGACAAACAATCACATCAATGCAAGAAATGCAAACAGAGTAGAGCATTTGCAGGCTTGCAGTGCACCACTAAAATGCATACATGCGCTAAAAGAACACAAATTAAATTTATTCACTAACAAAAATTCTACATAGGATCACACGATGCATAACAGATAAAGAAATCCAACAAAAAAATGAAATTAAAAAACACTAAAAGCACTTTTTAAATAACTACTCAGCTGTGACTTGACTCAAAAAAAATCAAGCAGAAATATAAGAAATACGACACTGGTAATAACACAGTTTGTATATTGATTAGTTACAAGTAACATAACATAACAGTTAACATGAAATTACAGTTTTTGCCTAATAGTTGTAACAAGTCTAAGTTTATTTTGTAACACACAGTTTTAAAAATGTTCTTTATACATAATAGTCCATAATTTTCCTTTATTTTTTAATATATTACATTAGAGAGATTCTTTGTGTTTAATATTAACCCCAAAGCTAAGGAACAGAAGCATTCATCAATTAATTATGTTTAATCAACAGCAAAATGTTTAAAAAGGTAAAAGTTAGGTATACATAACATTAACATAAGGATCTGTCCACATTTAATTCTCTTGGGACCCAAATATCCTCATATGAAGACAAAAAAAAAAAAAAACTCTTCCCAGTTGTGTTTGACTAATGGCTCTTAGTTATTAACCTGGTTAACCCAGTGTAAGTATGTATCCAGTGATGTAAACTTTAAAGCACTTTTTGTAAGTCGCTCTGGATAAGAGCGTCTGCCAAATGCCTAAATGTAAATGTAAAATACATTTCTTTTCCCCAACTACAGTACTGTGCAAATCTCTTATGCCACACATCATTTCTTCATATTAAATAAAATTTAATTTTGTAGATTAAAGAAATTGGAATAAATGTTTTTCTCTATGATGGGCTGTGTGCATAAAATGTACAATTTAAAAATCTATGGTTTCCATAAAAACCTCAGCGGCAACTTCATTTCCCCCCTCATCTATTCCAACCACTCGGCATAACCAGTAACCAGTAAACTAATCACCAGCCTGATTATCTGCCATCATCTGCACATATTTCTCACCGATTCATGCTTCAAGTTAAATTTTACTAATTATCAACCAAAATTTTCTAAATTTATACCTGGTAAAATAAAAATTGTCAACCAATACATGTAACGCATATATCGATCTTTTATGTGAAGTGCGTTTCATAGATAGAAATAAACCAAGGGGAACATTGTTTGTGTTAACGTTTTCCATTAAGAGTCTATGGAATTAAGTGTGGATTCTGTTTGATTGGAGAAGCTTTGCATTTTGATCAAATTTAAACAAACATCTCCTAACATCTCCTAAAACATCTCACTTGACTGAATATTTTAATTAATGTTAACTGTGATGTATTAATAATGTACTAAAAAATTTAATTAGATGCATTTAATTAAATGCACCAATATAAAGAATGGACCTCCAAAAGAATAGTAACCTTACATTGATAATTCTGACATTTAGACACTTTTTTTTCAAATGTAAACTCTCTTTACAAATGATTGACTTTCAACATTTCACCTTCTCTAGAAAATACGGATACCTTTCTCTCTGCTTTGGATAGCAACTGGTTCATCAGAAAGGTGGTTTTCCAGATGGAAAACCCACAAAACGTCTGCAAATTTCCTGTCCACACAACATCTCACATCTCCTGTCTCTTATTCAGACATACACAAACATTACATTATTACAAACAAATATGCTAACAGGGAAGTATACTCTTTTTTTCATACTTCCCTATAAGATTTCCTTCATATTTTGAGAGAATAAAATGGCAGAGAAACTCAGCTTGCATGGTTTCACCAGCAGAGGGTACTGTCTACATTATTTAGATTACTATTGGAACAAAAAAATATATAATACACTATATAAACACACCATTACAGGATGCAGGATGCAGAGATGTAGGCACAAAAAAAAATAAAAAAAAAACTGGAGATCTATCCATGCCACAGACATGCATAAAAGACTTGCACAAGCTTACTGGAAGTCCTAAAAGCTCATACATATGTGATGGTACCTGAAGTTAGTCACTGTGGTGCTGACTACTGTGGAACTGGGAAACCTGGGGGCTGTGGTTTGAACAGTGGTGATTTGGGTTGGGGGACCAGGAGAACTTTAGAAAAGGACAAATAATGTCAGAGAGAAACCGTGAAAGGTGGTCATTAATCTATAAAATCAGTCACAAATGACAAATAAAGGATATAAAAGAAACATAAATATTAACCTGCATGTGAATTGGATTACATAAGGATGCAGGTAATGTTTTTGCCATATTTTGTAACCAATCGTTACTCTGAAAGAGCTGAAGCTGTTCTGAGTTCAACAATAACCTAGATACTGCACTTTGCCAGGTATTACAGAGTCACATAAGTTTGCCAAATGTCATGTCAAAGACTCAATCTTTAACCTTATGAGCCTAAAATTTAACTATAATGCCCACAAAAGTACTTAATATGGCAGACACCAAACCCCATTATTAAAATAACATTTCCACAGTAAAGCATGGTGGTGGAAGCATGATGTTGAATTGCCCTTCACCCTTGCTTTCCTGCTAATGCCCTCCTTATTTGAGCACTCATTTGGTTACTTGTCTCATCAAGCCAGATTTAGAGTTGTGCTTTTTTTTTTTTTTGGATTATTAAGAATATATTTTACATTATTCAGTTGGAAGCTTGGGATAAGTTTATAACAAATTAATTTATTGACCTAAATAGTTCCATAACTTTCCTGACTTTCTTTGATAGATCCTTGGTCTCTTTGATGCACTTTGCTTTGGTGTGCTATAATAAGCTCCGTCCTTCCAGGAATGGTTGTACTTATATCTAGTGCACTCATTTAATTACACGCAGGTGACTGCCAGTCAGCGAATCCTGTGACCTCTGATTGCAACCAATTGCATCAGAACTCCTTTAGGATTGTGATGTTGGGAAAAGTGACCTACGTTGCAGCGATGACCACTTCCTCTGTGGTCACAGGCTGGGTTCTGGAGCGCTCCTGGTTCCGCCTAAGCCTGCGCTCCACTGCTGCATTATGGGACCGAGGTTTAGGGGCACCACTTTCTGACGTTTTCTCAAGTTCCTATTGGCAAGAAAATATTAAAGAAGGTGCAGAAAACAAACATGGATATACTTTTGAAATACTGCCCTGATATTTGACTATGGCTACTTAAGTACTTATTGTCGTAGATTTTGAATTTTACACCTAGACCAGACTACACAATTCTGTTGATGTATGTATGCACATATACAGACTACAGAACTACTATACCCTAAAGAGGGACCTCTTGGCTGCTACACTCATCTTTGCTCGCTCATCCAACTTCTCTTCATCCACTAGAGAAACAAAATAGCTGTTTGTGAGCTTTTCAGGTATATTCACTGATCTTTTTGTCTGTTGTATTGGAAAACATAATAAAAACATTGATAAACAGAGATAAGTTCACCTTCTGCCTTATGTAGGTCCAGGGACCTAAAGAATAGCAAGCAAAAAGTACAATAAGAACAAAGTGGTATCGATTGCAATGAAATTTAAGTATGGTGTCCGTTATACACTCAATGGCAGAATTTGCTCGAACATGAATGCAATCTTGATTTTAAAATAAGGTTTAATTTATGTACCATACCTATCAGACTGTAGCCTTTCAGCTGATGTAACTGGCTGAGTTCTGAATCTTTCAGAGGCCTTTCGATCATCACCAGGGGTTATATATCGCCTAGGTCTGCGTTGCCCCTTTTCTTGGTCAGCAACCTCAACTGGATCAGTCTCCATGGCAGCTGTGTCTATCTTTGACTCACTTCATAATATTGCAGGTTGGAAGAACAAAAATGGATTGGAAAAAAAAAAAAATCAAAGAATAATTAATTAAATGCAAAAACAACACTATTAGCTTTACATTTTAGAGTTTTATTAGTATGCATGTTTCTCCATTAAATAAAAGTCACACAATTAATTTTGCTTACTTTAGTGTAACGTTTCTCCATTTAAATTCTCTACGATACAGCAACAAAATTTTATTTAGTCTTAATAAAAGCCTCATGCAATAATCACTAAAAGGCATTTTATGGAATACTTTATGCACATGCAACTGCTCAACAATCATTTACCAAACCAACTATTTCAACAAACATTCTCCTCTTCTGGCAAACAAGATACATTCATGTATGAAATCTAGCAATTTATTAGGGTTAGTTATTATTTTATTAAGTTAGTAAGATTTTTTCCACACATACATGACCACAGTTGATCTGGTACCAACCGAGACAAAACTGAAGTCAATCCACAAAGTCTAAGAGAATGTTAAAAGGCACACCAGTTCAAACTGTCAAGATGATTTATTCAGAATTGTGCATTTAGTTTGCTTGCATAAACATTTTTTAAATCATAAAACCAGGAAAAACAAAACATTGTTTTAAATGTTAAAAGAATTAGTATTTAGGACTCAAATGCTATCCACGTACAATTCAGGTCTGCGTCCTGAGGCATTCTCCAGATAGGAATGCCTGAGCTTTGCCACAGAAACTCTTGTATCCAAAGCCCCCATTTCACCATTAGTGGTTCCAGTGTCCATGGTATTTTGCCCCACCCCTGTTGCTGTAATGGATTCTCGGCTTGCCGCATGTTCAAGGCAACGAACTGCTGCAGACCGCTGAGCCACTCCAATATCAGACAAAGATCGAGTTCGAGTTTTTGGCTTGAATTCATCTCTGCTTCTTCTATGGCGGGCCTGAGGGAGGGAGGAACCACTCTGTAAGTAACAGCCTACATCATCCAGTCTATGGTGCAAAGATTGGTGGTTGACCTCCAGTTGTGTGGGGGTGGTGTCCATAGCACCTGGCGTGTCCTGATGCATTTTCTTATGTCTATCGACCTTTATTTGACCAGCTGTTTGGCACATTTGATCTGGGTCATCCCAGTTACCTGACTGGCTGATTCTATGTACCCTGCGTCCTTTCCTATCATCTTCAGATTGGCTTAACCTTCTGTGTCCAAGATGGGCCTCATCTTCCTCTTGCTGGTTGATCCTTCTTTGTCTACACTGTGATTCTAACAGTTCCTTCTGGATCATCTTTTGACTTTCGCCATTTTCCACATCAACCTTTAAGTTCCTGTTTTCATTCAGCTCCACCTTTGCAGACGATGCTGTTCTCCCGCCACTTTGTCCATCTTTTATCTCAAATTGACTAAGTCTTTTGTCAAGGCCTTCTGGTATACCCGATTTACTGACTCGGTTTTCAACCTGCCTTGATGGATCTTCAGTGTGTTTAAACGTCCGTAACTGTGCTTCTGACTTCCCTATAATCCCATCAAACTGTCTTTCATCATGATACTTAATCTGACCTAATCTGCTTATTTGACCATCATCCCACCTCTCTTTCTCTTCCATCTTTTTACACCCTACAGTTTCCTCCTGCATTCTCTTTTTGCTGCCTAGTACTGCTCTTTCTTGAGACATACAAATTTTCCCATTTCCATGGCCTGCTCTGTTCTGTATGTGGCAGGTCCTATTTTCTCCTTTAATACCTTCCTCACCTAATGGGCTCACTCTTCTTGCATCATGCCCTTCTTTCATTTCGAAGCCGTCAACCCGGTTTCTGCCTTTATCTATCCCTTTATCTAACTGGCCAACACTTAAACCACCTTCTCGGTCAATGTCTTCTGACTGACTGATTCTTCTGCTTCTCCTACCTCCCATACCTTCCTCAGTGCGTCTGTGCATAGTGTCATCTACACTTCTTTCCCGGCGGCGGATTTCAGAAGGCAACACTGCTTTTCTGCTTTTCAGCAAGCATTCTGCTTGTGGATCAGTCCTAGAAGCTGATCTACCCTCCCTCTGAAAAAGTGGAATATGATCAGTACTATCCCTTCGTCTAGTTTCTACACCTTCCCTACCAATTGGTGTCAACCTAGGTATGTCTGCATGGATCTGAGGATCAAGGGGCCCATGTGCTTTAGAAGGCCTTGGTGAAGAACATGCAGTACTCCCATTTAACGGAGCAGGTGGCTGGTTGGGCAAGTAGGAAGGACTGTGATGTGGAGTATGGCCATAGGCAGGATGCAGATCTTCAATGGGACCATATGGTAGAGGCTGACCATGACTGTATCCAGAAACAATTTGCTGAGTCTGTCCAAATGGTGGAGACACATGTCCAACCTTATATAGCATAGGTTGGTGGTAAGAAGCATTGCCCACAAGCATTGGTTGATGTGCGTGTATATATTTAAGTTCAGGTTGTGGGGCATTTCTTGTTTCAGAAAATAACTGTTGAAAGGCTTTGTCTCCAGAATGATTCTGTGAGGGAACTGTGCATATTTGAGTTGGCTGTTGAATTTCCCTGTAATAGACTGAAGGTTGTGTATAGTCTGGCTGGCAACTCATAGTGTTTGGATGCCCCTGAAGCCGCTGATCATAGTTAAGATGTTCTACATTTTGGGCATACTGACGTTCATCCGAGAGTAAACACTGATGGCGTGTTGATTCTGTACTTTGTGGACGCTGGTATCTTGGTGGTTCAGCACTGTGTGCCCGATAGTAATGGGAAGGTTCTGTATTCAAATTCTGCTGTTGGCCTTGGGGTTCTGGCATCCATGGTTGTAGGTGGACTGTAGGTTCAGAGTGAGAGGATAAATGTGAGGGAAAATTGACAGGTAGATGATGAAAAGAGGATGTGTCTGATCCTGAATCAGATGCCAGTCCTATGCTGTCTTCCCTTGCCCGTCTCTCTCTCCCTCGTATTCTTCATAAAGGGATAAATAAATGTTAGCTATTGAAGTCAAAATTAAAACTACCTAGCCTTTATAATAAAGGAAGATTTTTAACAAACACTTAAAAATTACCTCAATAAATTCAACTTTTTTTTTTTTGCTGTGTACTGTGACATGAACTTACTGTACTAACAACAATATTGTTTATGCAAATTTTAATCAACTGCTTATTCACTGGTATACATTTAATTTAATTTTGGTATGATATTCTATATTTATAATCCATCATTTACTGTTGAGAAGTAGCAGGCCCCCCTAAAGGCCCATAAACATTATAAAAACTATCTAGGATATGCACATTAATGTGCAATAACATTCAAATACCTTATAAAGGCACATTACCAAACATTTAGAATGTAAAATCACAAGAAGAATTCACCTGGACATAAATCATACCAAGCATACATTACACATGGAGGCTTTGGTATGTCAAATTCACAATAAAGCTGCCTTTTTTTATCAGATTCTATATTTTACTAAATAATGTATAAATCATCTACATTAAGTCATCACTTGTAAAGGACAAAGGCAAAATTGCAGCTGGACTAAATTTTTAAGCTATATTCTCACCAATAGCACACAAGAATGCTTTTATATTCCTGTCCATTTTCCCATGTGACAAATAACAAAATAATAACTTGCACAGAAATTAATACATATCTTAAAATGCAATGCAAACTGATATGGGCTTAAATAATGAAACTTCAGTACAACTTTGAGCTGTCACTAGTCTAAGGGTGAATTGAGGAATCACCATTGACCTTGACTAGATAAATATTAATCCAGTTTTCCACATTTACATAATCACATTTAAACTGCATGCACCTATTTATGATGTATATACAGTACAGTACATAAACAGGTATTGAGCAACTAACTCAATGGAAAAACGTGCCATTCTTACATGGACCTAGATTTGTGGTGTTTTGGTTTGTTTTTTTAATTCAATTCAGTGAGAAGTACATTTATCTGGGCTATTTTTAAAAATATACTAAATGAGGAAAACCATTCTAATTATGGCACTTAATTTGTGTACAATTGTTCATGTTACAATAAATCATAGGACCACATTAGGACCATTTTATCTTTTCTGTTATTCTGTATTTCTGTTATATTTGTACCGTACAATTGACCATGCTATTTAATAGAAAATGAGGTAAAACCAACATTCAATTATTGTGCATATTACAAAAACAGTGAGGAGGATAGTTAATAATGTGGGATATTGGAAACACAACAGCAGTTCCTAGAGATGCATACAGTATATTCACCTGATAGAATTTGAAATTCCTCAAATAATATTCATAATAAGCAAGAAATAAGTTACTCCTCAGTAACATACAAAGAATGTTCTCACTCAAATCCTTACACACGTGCCCAGAACAACAAAAACAGATTTTTTTTTTCTAGCTGTCAAATTTTAATATTCATTTATATAGGAAAGAAAACAGAGCTTGGATGGCGCCCAGTTCTGTACCCCAGTGACAAACTTGAACCAACTGAGTGATTAGAAAATGAAAACCACAGCCTACCTGTGGTTTATCACATAAAAATTTAACCACATATCGTCATGTAACCATGCAGCAAAAAAAAAAAAAAA
>JAQMYG010000018.1:13381946-13391968 GCA_030014215.1 Clariallabes teugelsi
CACTATAGAGATATATATATATATATATATATATATATATATATATATATAGGTAAGAACTGCTCTAAATCAATACAGGATTATTCTGACCGATCACCTGTCTCATATCCTGACCGATCGTGTCTCATATCCTTTGGCATTAACAATCAGATCTTAACCTTCTAAAAGCTTGTTTCTTCCACAAGAAAATACTGCATGGGCAGAAGGCAGGATACACTCTGCATGAGGTGCCAACCCATTGCACACACACTCAACATACTGTACTGTACTTCATGCAATTTGGAAAATGCCAATCAGCCAAGGCATGTCTTTGTCCTGTCTGAGAAAACCCATAAAGTACAGGGAGAACATGCACACAGTCTGGAGGCAAATTCGAGGAGATCAGCTTTTAAAAAAAAATTTTTTTTTAAAAACTCAGTCCAATCCATCCAGCACAAACAACCATGCCACAGTCACTAAGATCACTAGATCTACATGATTTCTGCAATGCACTGTTGCCACATGACAACTGGACAGATAATTACATGAATCAGACAGTTTGCATATACTGTACACAAATATAATATTATATCATAAAATAACTTTACATTGATCAAAACTACACTCTGAACATTTAGTTAATGTTGTAAACGAATACTTGAGAAGGGTGATTTTAACTGGAATATCCTCAGGCATAAACAGGGTTATTTTCATAAAACAACAAGATGGCCTCCCAAGCTGACCTGAGCTAATCTGGATATGGCCAGGGGCTGAGGAGGTAGCCTGGACTGCCGAGCTCCTGCCAGAGGCTGATAAGGTGGCCTCCACTGGCAAGCTCCTGCCAGAGACAGCCAAAGCAGCCTCCACTGCCAAGCCCCTGCAAGAGGCCCACAAAGCGGCCTCCACAGCCAAACTCTTGCTAGACACTGACGAGGAGGTTTCACATCACATCTCACATCAAAAACTGATGGGATGCCCCCAGGAAAAGTCAGTGGTCAACAGGGCAACCTCCCAAGTGAAATCCAGGTCAGAGAATAAAGACAAAGCCTCACAGACTGAGGGCAGGGCCTTGTCTGCATCCTACCTCAACTCTTGACCTTGGCAGGGATGTCCATGCTCAGGGGTCACTATTGAAATTTGTAACCACTTTTCCAAAGTTTGGAACAAGACACAAAAGGTCATCCTCAGCTGAGGATGAAACCACTAAAGCACATGCCTGCCATGAACTGTCTACAGTCAACTGAGTTTTATATCGCCTGAAAGGCTCCCATCCAATTAAGTTACAACCAAAATTCAAAATTCTGCAAGAAACCTGTTGAACATATCTGTTGTACATTCATTTAACATCAGAAGAGGTCTAGTTAAAATATCTTAAGCCCAATATTGCCATGAAATTTATGTTCATGATGAGTGTACGTACATGTTTTAATTGATTATGATGATCCTCTTGTTTTATTGTTGTTTTATTGTTAAAAATCTGTGCTGCTGTTAAAATGTTTTTTAAACTGGTTGAAAAAAAGTTTAGAATAAGGTATGGAGCAGAGAACAATTAACTACAAAAAGGATTCTACATTCACTGGGTTACATAGAAAATTACACATATCTGGTTTATAGGCGGCAACATGGTATAATGGATAGCACTGTTGCCTCACACTTTGATGAATGAGGCCTCGCACCTCAATTCCTGCCTCTGGTCTCTTTGTGTGGGTTCCCTCAGAGTACTCCGGTTTCCTCCCAGTCAAAAGACATGCAGATTAGGCTAACTGGCATTTCTCAACTGACCATAGTGTATGAGTGTGTACATGCTTTTTCCCTGTGATGGACTGGCACCCTGTCCAGCGTACTGTATACCTTCAGTAGTACAACCCTGTATAGGACCCTGAGAGTGGGTTATACCATGTGTTTGATATATTTTGTTATAATACATCTGATTATGTGTCTTTTACAGTGCTTAATATGTTACCTATGACACATTATTTATGGCTTTATGCACCACTTAAACACATGCATTTTTTTAAATAAAGACTGACACAAATCTAAGTATAAAAGAATAACAAAGTACCTGCTGAAATTGGATGGTCATCTTGTGTCTCACAAGGCTCATTGCTGTCTGAGCAGGGCTCATTGACTTGTCTCTCCTCATTCTCTGCTGTGTTTGGAAGTTCCTGGGATGAAGGGGGAGACTGTCTATCATCCTTCTCCAGTTCATCAGCACTAGAAACAAAGACCACCCCATAGAGTCCATCCCATGAGTCTGTGCTACGAAGGCTAAGGCGTCTCATGCGGGAGACAGTGTCCACCTCTCTCATACGGGCAAGTCTCTCTTCAGAACCATGTCCGGGTGGGGCTATAAAACAATCATGCAAGGCCTCAATTCTCTGAGAAAGCACTCTACCCCTTTTTACTGAGCCCTGCATCTCCTTGACCATTGGACTTCCTTCAGCACCTTGAATCTGTTCATCTACCAAATTAGGTTGGTCTTCCACTAAGTCTTTATTAGACAAATTACTGCTTTGGTCATCATTCTGATCCTTCCCTTGCTCAGGGCTCCACCTTTTTACCCCTCCAACTCTTCCTTTATCCCTTATGTTTTGGGAATCAGTCTCTAAATTCCAATCTGAATCATCTGAGCCATGCCTATCGATCCCACACCCACGCCAACCACCTAGACCACGCTTTTCTCCACTGGATTGCTGTCTATCACTTTCTAAACCCCACCTATCTTCACTTAAGTCCTCCCTCTCAGCATCTAGGGATCTCCTTTCTCTTGCCCAACCCCCTCCAAGGTTCCACATAGCTCCTTCCCAGCCACTTCTCTCCAAATCCAACTCTAAAGATAATCTACGATTTGGATGAGCTAACACAGACAGGGGAAGATGATCTGGTGGAAACTCTGGCAGAAGAACTGGGTCTACACCTGAATGAGTCCACATTGCAGCCTTGTTTGGCCTTAAAATCACACTTGGTTCCTTGTTGGGATCATGTATTATCTCATTCTCTTCCTCTTGTAATTCTTTGCATTTATTCATGGAGTCTTCCTGTTGAAAAATTTCTGTCTCTATTGCTGTCTCCTCCTCTTCGTTCCTTTTAATATCACCATCAGTTCTTATTAATAGAGTCAACTGACTTTCAGGTTCTTGAACTATTTCAGTCTCTTGCTCTTCTGCTTGGGTATCAATTTGTCCACAGCTTTCAGTGCTGTCTCCTTCCAGTCCCATGTTTGTTTGATCTTCTATCCTAATGGCAGCATTGTCTTCCATGTCATTCATATTGTCATTAATTAAAACCTCAGCTGACCCAGGATAGGACCCTTCCCCTGTAATAAGTGTGGCAATATGCTTCTCAGCTAGTGACAGCTGCATCTGCCAGTCAGCTGGTACTTCTGGGTTCACTTCTAAACCTGCTTTGTCTCCTATTGACTTGCCACCTGTAGTACCACCCAGCGCATTTCTATTAGCAAGGAGTTTGTTTCCCTGGTTTGGTACCCTTCTAAAGCCAGGGGTTCTTTCTTCACTTAATAAAGACTTCGGCTCCTGTCTTAAATTATTTTCATTATCTAATGCTAATGAGCAGCATGGTTGCTCTGAGTCTACTTCAGATCCACTAGGCATGGCCACATGCTGCTGATTATCAATGCTCATGGCACTACCTGGTTTGGATTTTACAGAAGCCCCTCGACTGATCACCCCAGATTCGCGGGCCATTTGGAGTGTTTGACAGATGTGCTCATAGTCTGGGGGGCTTGTTAGGGTGGAGGCATCCTGCATGGGCTGCCTGTCTCCCCATGGAGCCTCAGCTGACATGGATGAAGTAGAAGAGGTGTGTGCAGTCAAACTCTCATCTTTGACTATGGTTTCTTTAGAAGCTGAGACATCTAGCTTCACTGATCTGCAGGCTTTGCGCTGAGTTATCTGGGCCATAACTGTTTTATAATCTCTGAAACCCGTTTCTGGGGGAGGAGCTGCTGGACAAATCTCCTCCCTCAGCTGTTTGCTGAAGCTAACACTCTTCCCTGTTGATGGTCGGGAAAAAGCACTCTTAACTTCTCTGTATTCTGGGTCACTTCCTGGTACTAGGCTGGACCTAAGTGTAGTTGAAGGCATTCCCAGTGGATCAGCAGACAGTCTTGCTTTTATACGGTCAGGGATTTGCATGGAGGAACGGTTGGAGAGGTTATTACTGGCAGTGGTAAGCTCCAGGATATCTTTGTAGGCCTCATTAAGATCTTCAATGCACTGGTCCACACTAGGACGCTTACCTGCTTGCTCCTGCAATTCCTTATTAATAGATTCTAACTCCTCAATTGCATCCCATGACCTTCGGCACACTGGCTTCAAGAGGAATTGTCCGAAAGTATCTGGGTTAGGGCCAGAAACTGACTTTGAATCTTCAGCCTGATCCAAGGGGGGTGATTTCAGGGGAGGCTGTGTTGGAGGAGGTGGTGGTGGTTGGGATGGTGGTTGGTTTGGAGGTGGTGGTGGCGGATGTGGAGGAGGATGCAATGGAGGTCTGTGTGATCCTGTGCTCTTGAAGGTGCCTGTTCTCGAAAAGGCACTGTTGCTGGATGGTTTTAGACTTTTCTGACCTTTCATAGTATACCCAAATGGAGTACTGGGTTCTGAAGCCCCAGGGGCTGCTGCAGCTGCAGAAGTTGCTGTAGGCGCTGGATTTCCTGTAGCCCCTGTAGCCACTGAAGGCCCTGGATTTCCTGCAGCCCCTGTGCCTCCTGTAGGTCCAGAAGTACCTGGAACTCCTGACCCACTTTCAGCAGGGACATCTGCTTCTGGGACAGCAGGCAGTGTTTGTGCTTCCATTTTATCAGGACCTGGATGTTGAGCACTCTTTGCAAGTTCAGGACTAGTTTGAGTTTCCTGGTCACGATACTGGTCCCCTGGCCAAGCACCAGAGTATCGTCTCAGCTCATCATGGGGGTTTGGCTTAATTATTTTAGTGCGAGAGTTTCTCCTGCGATGAGCTCTTCTGGTGATTATGCTACTGGATGCACTGCCAAGTGTAAGTGCCTGTAATTCCAAATCAGTGGAGGTGGTGGATGTGCTTTTGAGGCTTTGGTTTGGCAAAGAACCAAGGGTGTTGCTGTTTTCACTTGAGGAGCTTGGAGGTGGAGGGGGAGGAATACGAGGGGACTCAGGTTCTTTTTCTTCATTGTTGTTTTGATCTCTTAACTTTCCACTAGATTGTGAAAGGGGGACCGACACGAGGCAAAAAATAGTTTCACTTAATTTCTTTTTCACACTCTTTTTCTCAGGCTCATCTATCTTTGCTGTGGACACGCTTTCTGAGGAACCCTTTTCCATTGATTTGTCTGCCTTTGTCTGTTTATCTGGGACTTTCTCAGCTTTTAACTGTTCTACACTTATGTCTGCTTTTGTCTGTTTCTCTGCCTTAATGAGCTTGTCTGTTAATTTATCTGATTTAATTTGTTTTTCTGATATCTTGTCTCCCTTAAGCTTTTCTGGAATTTTGTCTGCTTTGACTTGCTTGTCAGGAACTCTCTCTAATTTACTTGGCTTGTCTAGAATTCTCTCAATTTTTATTGGTTTGTCTGGAATCCTCTCTACCAGTTTATCAAGTATACTTTGTTTTTCACAGTATCTATCTGTTTTACCCAGGTCTGGATTTTTGTCTATTTTTGTTTGGTCTGGCATTTTATCTGTTTTAATCTGTTTGTCTGTAAAGCGGTCTGGCCTAACATCCACAACTTTGCCTTGATCTACAACTGGCTTGACTTGGTCTGTGATTTTGTCGACTTTGGCCTGCTCTGCAGGTCTGTCCACTTTAACCTGTTCTGGTTTCTCTACCTTGACTTGACCTTGGTCTGTAATTCTATCTACCTTAACCTGCTGATCTGCACTCCGCTCGACTTTTATAACTGGTTGTAATGGTCTTGTCTGAAATGTTGTGGCATACTTGGAAAAGCTCTGGTCTGGTGCTACACTTTCAATGCCTTTGTTCAACCCTCTGTTCCATCGGTTTGCATTCTCCTGTTCACTGAGAGCTGGTTTGTGAGTGTCCGTGCTCGGCCCCTGTGGAGGGAGGAAGGCACTATCATGTGTGGATTGTCCTAAAGTTGCAGTGCAGGGAAGCTCTTTGTTGACATGTCGGATCTTGTCTGAATCTGTGAGTGAGTTTCCACTGGGCCCCCCTGAGATATGCCTAACACGTTGGTCTTCAAACTGGACATATTGAACAGGTCGACTTGGAACAACTGGCCCTGGATGCACCGGCCGTCTGGGAACAACTGCCATACTCCTGTCCTCCTGACGTTCTGACCATGACATTCCTGCTGTTCTTGAAAACCACTCGCCCATCTCAGCACTTACTGGTTCTCGTTTCCATCGGACAAGGGCTGAGTCAGCACGGTAAATCTGTCCACTCCTGGGAGGCAGAAATCTCCTGTAAGAGGGGGGTGGGATGTAACCAGGGGGCTCCATACCAGTCAGTTCCTGATAAAACAAATCTGCCCTGTATGCCTCAGGTCTTAGTAATTCTGCACTCTGTGAGTAACACATAGACCTGTCTCGAAGTAGTTCTGAGCTATAACAAAGTGATCTGTCCCTTAAAAGGTCAGCACTGTGAGAGTGGCTTAAAAAGCGATCTCTTAACAGGTCTGCACTTTGTGAATGACTAACAAATCGTAGTGGTTCGGCACTTTGGGAATGGCTCACCATTCGATCTCTCAGTGGCTCTGCACTCTGTGAAAAGCACATGGACCGATCCCGTAATGGCTCTGCACTCTGAGAATAGCATCCGGACCTGTCTCTTAATGGATCAAAGCTCTGAGAATAGCAAAGTGACCGATCTCTGGGTTTCGAAACTGGTTCAGAGGAAAGAGTTTCCCAACTGCCCCTATTCTGCTGGTGTGTTTCATAAGACGGGGGCTTTATGGGACGGCTGAAACGTGGCTTTGGCACAAGTGCAGTGGGACCTTGACTCTGACCACTCCACCGTTCTCCTAATGGCCATTCATTATGATAGCGACTATATGGGACAGAGTTGTTTCTTTGTGGTGGGACCTGGCTTGAGGCACCTGCTTGGGGATGTTCTGCATACTGTGGATCTTCTGGAGACAGAACTCGGGGCAGTGACTGAGATTTCATCCTGACTGTAGGAGGCACACTGCCCTCTACGGGCCGCAAACGGTGCTGCTGTTCCTGAGACCAGCGTTCAGCTTCTCCATCAGATAACTGCCGGCCTAGGCCTACTGCAGGACGCCACTCCTCCGTGCCCAGGCTTTGGCACTTCCTCTCTCCAGTCACTCGTAGTGTCTCTGGGCCTGAGTCTATGGGCTCTCGCATCCACTGCACTTCTTCCCATCTTGCCAATGGCCTTTCTGTCCTTAGCTCCTCAGGAGCCAGCACTGGGCCTCTCCAAGGCCCCCCAGACACACGCAATTCTCTAGGGTCTGCAAAGTCCAAAAGGGCACTAAAGTCTTGCCCTCTCCTTCTCCAGAAGGCGATATCTCGCTCATCTGCGTGTTCAGAGAACGTCAAGCTGGGGGCATCATAGAACCTTAGAACAAAAATAATGCAAATTTTGACAGAACATACGAATAGGTAATGAACTGTTCTACATGCTAGCATGTATGAGAGCTTAAAAGGTTTAAAAGACTACACAGTAATTACAACAATTGGCCATTCCCTGTCATATTCATAAGTTAGGCTGTTACACTGCCATTCAAAAGTACAAATAAATGTTTTTTAATACTTAATTGCAGTTTTATTATGAAATTGTTTCTGCATGGATCCGAGATGCTTGTAAATCTGCCCCACTTATGTGGAAGTGTATAACTTCAAGTATATCAGTATTACTATATGAGCCACTCACCCACTGTCAGTAGCAAGTGAGTCTCCAAGAGGCTGCAGATCACCAAGGAAACCAACAGGAACTTCCAGCCTCCTTTGGATTCGTTCAGGTCCCTCGTTGATATTGTTGTTGTTTTCAGGATACGCTTTTACAGAAGGAGTCGGTCGGTATGCCCCGGCCCCTGTTTCTGTACGGCTCTCTCCTCCAGCTTCTGCCGTTCCAAACCCATTCAAGGCCCCACCACCAACAGAGGGTCGGTTCTCCACGTTGTCACGCCGACAGTCGGTGTTCCGATTGTCGTAAGGTGCAGAGGATGAGGCAGGGCCACTCCTGGGCAGTTTGTATCCATGAGAGATAAGCAAGTCTTCCACACTGTACATTGTATCTGCTTGCGTCTTTTTGTATGGAGGTGAACCTGAATCAGGTGTGTGCCTGTAAGTGTGCGTGTGTGCGTGTGTGTATATATGTATATGTGTGAGTGTGTATGTGTGTGTGGCCTAGGAGCAGTGCTGGTGAAAGCAGGAACACAGCTGCTCAGCAGAGGCCATCACTAAAAACAGAAAGGGGGTGGGGTAGAGAGAAACAGAAGCTTAACAAACTATGTTTATTCCAAGGTTAATTATAGAACAAAACTTGAAAACAAAAGATTTATTATCTATTCAGTAGAAGAGGTTAAAAGGTTATACACACCACAATGCATAACACCATGCCAGTAAAGATTGTTGGTGTTCACATTAAACGTTAGAACTGCACACAGTCTCTAGAATTTATACAAAATGCAGAAAACATCCAGTTGGAAAACATGAAAATAATCCAGTTTCCAGCAGATCAATGGGCAGAAATATCCTTTTATGTGAGACCAGAGCAGAAGTGCCAGACTTCACATCTATGGTGAGCAGAAAATCATCTCAGAATGCACAACAAGACACTGAATTGGATGGATGGGCTACAACAGCAGAAGACCACATCAGACCTTTGTGTGCGAAAATGCTGGGAAATCAGCAGATTCTGAAATACTGTACTTAAACCGTCTGTATAATAACATTCAGATCAAATTGTTCTAATTCTTATATTTGAAGGCAAGATTAACTAAAACTCTTGACTTACATGATTTTATGCATGGCAGACTTGCCAAAAAATTGCCTGATTTGATAATTGCAAAGGAGTTTATATTAAAGTGTCCAGTGAGCAAAATTTATTTGAAATTAGACATAATTACAATATACAGTACTGTGCAGAAGTCTTAGGCACTGTATTATCTTTAGTACAAACACTGTTATATATTTCTATGTATATCTAAATGTCTCTATTATTATGCCCCAAATTATTCACTACTATTAAACAGACATTAAAAATGTATAAATGAAATATAAATGGTTACAGAAGAATATTTGCATGTCTGTAAAGAAAGCAACATATTACATAACAGACCAGTTTTTCTTTGCAGGCATGTAAATATTCTTCTGCAATGTATTTATTACTTCCTTTACACATTGCTTGACTCACTGACAGCAGCAAACTTGACCTCTTATAAAACAGAGCTTTTGCCATCCCTGGTAGTCCTGCAAGCCATAACAAAATCGCCTACAGGTCTGCCTCCACATCAATATCATTTGCAAGGTCTAATAGGAACCTTGGGGTATTGACTCACATCTAGCTGGCTTTCACAGACCACAATAACCCTTTTCCCGCACATTCACATGGCATAACAGAAAATCAAGCCTTATCTGCCAGAGTATGCAGTTCTTTGCCTGATCCAATAGTGGTATTTCATATTAAAATAAATCCTAAAACGCAGGCGCTAACTTGATTTCTGCGATGAACGAAAATATATTTTAGAATGTCTTGTGGACATTTCGACTTAGTCCTAGAAATCTTATTGTTGGATTTTGTTTCTACCCTTACTTTAACACTAGCAAGCAACAACTCATTAATTTTGCTACGTACGTATTTGTAATCGAAAATAATTACAGAAAATATCTGTTAACCAATTTTTCATGACGGAGAAGAGACTAAAACTATGATAAAAAATTGTAAAAGTTAAACAATAATGTAAATCACAGATAAATGGACATCAATTTATCTTTCTAGTCAATAATCTGTACACATTTACTTTGCAAACTGCAGTAGCACACTTGTGTGATTGTAAAAAAAAAAAAAAAAAAAAAAAAAAGCATAAAAACAAAGCCCTAGTTACCTGTTAAAGTTCTCCATGCTCT
>JAQMYG010000018.1:13393601-13405687 GCA_030014215.1 Clariallabes teugelsi
CAGATCCTGACACCTGCACACCATTACCTGTGATTGGAGTGTGCGGTCAATTCACTGCCACTCCTCAGGCTGCTACAAAGCTTTTGTCAGCTCTTAATTCTGCCTGTCGTATGTGCAGCCTACTGTTACATTCGGTGTAATACTAATGTGACACGCCCACAGTATGACATAAAAGTTGACCATGATGCTGCCTACTGTTTCACAGTAAGTAACCCCTGTCACACGAGCCACACAAACACCAGTGACAGGCCAAATATATATTTATATTTAGTAATAATTAGGTGTTGCTTTAATTAAGTAGATCTAACTAAAATTAAACTGTTTACTTCAAAGAATAGGTTTAATTACTTTCATTTACTTTTTTGAAGCTCACATAAACAGCTAGTAGAACAAATGCCATGAGTGTGCAAAGCTTCATCAGGAATAATGATAAAATCTTTTAATATTCATTGATGCATTTCCAGTTAATCTAAACCAAATATAAGGAATAATTACCATAAAGAAAGAGCACACTCTAGATGAGATGCCAGTCCAACACAGGACATTATGTGGGCACACACACACACACACACACACACACACTCATTTACATGCATGGAGTTAAAATCTACTTACCTGAATTTATCTTGCATCTATTAATTCTGTATTTTGAATACCAGAATCCTGCAATTTTTGTTTCAATATATTATAGCATTTAGGCACCATGCTGGAGGTCACCCTTTTTCCATTGCAGTGACTCACTCCCTGAAGCTCTTGCATCAAAGTTGTCATAGCCGTATATTTGGATTATACGTAGTATGTAATTATAGCAGCAATATTAGAGAGATGATCAAGATCTTGGACAATTTGCAGCCACTATAATAAGCCGTTCCAAATGCAACAAATCTCAACAAGTCTCAGTTCTTTTTAAAATGATGCCAGACATTGTTCTATTTCAAAATGTTTTATACATTTTAACATGTATAGCACATTTGCCCAAGCTTGTACTTGGAGTGATTAAAAAGCATTGAACAAAATTGTGCTCTGTAGTTTCTGTAAGCTCAGTAAAAAAGTAATCAAGTTGAAAAAGGTTCGATGTATTGCAAATAGTGCCCATGCAGCCAACAAAAATAAGCAGTCAGCACAAAGTGATTTAACACAAACAAAACAGGACAGTTTGTTCTATCTGATTACACGGGTTCCATCAATAGCAAAATCAAACCCCAATCTTGTGTTTGTCTAGGTCTTAACCTTTGACCCCAACAATGACCTTAACATGACCTTGACGACAGTGTTAATTACTATGACCTTGCTTCATACCCTACACATACTCATCCTTTATTGTAATGTTTATAAATTTCCATTTTGATCCACATACAGTAGTCCCTTTTCTTCCTGAGCTATTCTCACAGATGATTTGATGACTGGTGTTCAGCGAGGTTGAAATTGCAGTGTAGAGTGAAATACTGGAAGCTATGCTGGAAGCCTTAGCTAGGACTTGCAATTACTGAGCAGAATCCAGCATAATGTCTGCACATTGCAGTCTTTAAGCAAACACACCAAAGCCTACACATATGACCTCTGTATGACCTTTGCACGTTATGATGCTGTGTTTGTGCTCGCCTAAGAAAAAAAAGGTCAGGCTTATAATACATAATGCAAATGTTTCAAATAGGACTGCTGGAGGAATCTTTCAGTTAGTTGCTATGAAAAGCACAGCTAATAGCAATCACAATTAGACTAGAGGTAAAACTACGCTAAAACTAGGCGCATAAAAAAAAGAACACTGTCTCAAAAAGTTTTACAAGCATGCCTATTCAACTATAATTAAAAACAAAAACAGCATTGTACCTATATGAATTCTTTAATTAAAAATGTGGGCAGTTTAAAACATTCATAAATCAAAAGTTTATCTTGCAACTGTCTTATCCATAACTAGGCCAAAGTCTCTGAGACAAAGTAAACAAAATAATTAAAAACAAAAATATGCATTGCTGTCTTGAAGCAGCAGATTAAATTATCATGCGGGTGTGTAGGAAAAGTACACAGTATGCCTTTATATAATAAAAGACAATTTAATGTCTAAACTCGCATTGCACTGCTCTAATACAAACGCTGACAGCTCACACAGTGATGCTTGAACATTTCTACTGAGCACTAGATGAGGCGCTACAGCATGCAGCTGGACCCCCAACCTCTCTACAGCGTTACCTTTTTAATGTTAACAGTCAGAGGGGAGAGACAGCCATAGTCCGAGTGTGATATGACCATGACAGCTGCTGTCAATGATATCACATTGGTGTTGCTAGGTAGAAAAGGGGTGCTGCTGCCTCATTTTGATGGAGTATGAGAGTGCAACAGCATCGCCACTGAAATAAAATGTTGCGATTTCTCCTGAGTGAATGCAGCCCAGGGGGCTACTGAAGAAACAACTACTTCTCTGAATGACTTGGTATCACAAGCTGTCAAACGCATATGATCGTGTTATTATATAACCAGACAGTCATCTGCCTCTAAGTGGAACATTCGGTACATATTTATACACTTGCACTGTAAAAACTTTTCATCCAGGCTATGTTGTAATGCCCAATTAACTGCACATTATGGTAACTTTAAAGGTGTGGCAGTGGGACATAATTTGTCATGTGATTATGTAAAACTCTCTCAACATGCAAAACCATACTAGTCATCGCATTTAGTGATTCTACAGACTGGACGGGTTGAATATGCAAAATTTTATAGCCTGTGCCCACTTGGCAACATGGCAACAGCTGCCCAGGCAGTCATTTTGAGACACGCAGACATGCACACACACACATATACACACACATGCACATGCACGCGGGCCGAATACACAACCTCATGGACAGGTAGCTTGAAAAAACTCGAGCAGGTGAGAAAACGGCATGACGGACAGACATCCGCGCGCAAAGGGAGGCAAAAAAAAAAAAAGAATGCTGTCGCGTGTCGCCATGGCAGCGTCAGCGAGCAACTTTGCGGTGCGAGAAACACCCAAAACGCTCCCCCTATGGAGTGTGGAGCTGTGTGTTATTAAAGCGCATGAAGCACATGCTCCGCTGTTATTGCCGTCCATCCGGTATATCGCGTTAAAATCCGCAACAAAAAAAAAAGATAAGAAAAAAAATCACACCTCCCGCTCCTTCAGCCGATCCGCAGCGCCACGCAAACACGCGGCGCCTTTTTCCGGCAATAGCGCGCTGCAAAGGTGCGCATGTGACCTACAGGAGCAGGAAGGAGCGCGCTGAGCTGCCAGCCGTACCGCAGTATGCTGGGGTGTACATAAAATAGGCCGCTCCTGACGAGCTGGAAAGAGGGGGAGAAAAAGTCGCACGTACCCAAATAGCGCTATACGCCACGCTGCAGGTGCAAGCAAATCCGCATGCTCGCGCAAAATCCGGCGAACGGTCTCTCGATCTCTCCGCCGGCCAGTCCCGATTTCCTTCTGCATTCGCGCATACTGCCCCTCATCCAGGCGAACACACACACGCGCTCGGCCTAAGCGCGCGTCTGAAACGCGCGCTGCACATGCACAGCACCGAACCGAACCGAACCTCCCTCTTCTCCTCACCGGTGGCCGCGGCGAGTTAAAGGCGCCGTTCTGACATTTTTTTTTTTTTTTTTTTTTGCAGATGCGCCTCTCGCTGCTGCCGGGGGTACGTGAGCGCGGCGTGCGTGCCTGCGCGTGTGCGTGCGTGTTTATCGAAAAGAGCTGAAAATGCACTACCGCTCCCTAGGCAAAAAAAAAAAAAACAGAAGAAGAAGAAGAGGCACGCGCAGCAGCAGGCCGGGTGCGGAATCGGTGTAGTTCCTTTGCGCTTTCTGCAGCAGCGGCCTGAAAACATTATGTTATCATTTTCTTTTTTCTCTCTCTCCTAATTTTGAAACCACCTTACCTGGTGCGGTTGTTCCGGCGCCCATCATCCGAGGCGGATTTGTGGTCCGCATTTCTAACAAACCGGCCGGGGAGCGGCGCGCCCGACAAGCGGGGCTCTCCTTACTGCGCTCCTCACAGTGGAAAACACACACACACACATGCACACACAGAGAGAGCGAGAGAGATAAAGAGAAACGAAGAAATTACAAAATGGTTTCTTCCGAAGTGCATAGGGGGGAAAAAAGTTAACATACTCACTTTGACATCATTCAAACCCTCACATCCCTCTCATGCGATTTATGCCAAGTCAAAAGTTTGTCCTTTCGTCATAATTAGTGCAGCTGAAGTGAAGTAAGCATGGCTAGCATGGGACTGGGCTAATCAGAATCGCTGACACCACTGAATCTACTGGTGGGTGATTCTCTGCTAATGATTCCTGCTAGGGTGTAACAGAAAAAAAAAAAAGAGGAAAAAAAACCAGTGAGGAAAGTCAGAGCACTATGTTACATAATTTATACTATATAGGTGTTGCCTCTGCATCTAAAATCACTGCATACTGATGCATCTAAATGTACATGCATTTTCCATGGAATGTATAGGGCAATATATGCAGGATGTAGGCTTACAGTACATCTGGGGAGTGTTTTAATTAGATTGAGCAGTGCCACTGCATGTGTAGAAAATAATGCCTTTTGAAAGCTACATTATATCACAGTTCTGAGATTCTTTTCCAGCCATTCCGGTATAAGCGCAATCAGAAACCTTAGACAGAGGCAGCTAGTTAATCCTGTATTGCATCTGCAGAATTATCTGTTGCTTGGCAGGAAATTAAAGGCCATGTGTCATTAACTGTATTGCCTATATGTATAGAGTGAGAGAGATCCTAAAAGCCAGTTGGATTTGTCAAAAGAACCACAGTGCTACAATATTAATTGAATGTTAATTAATAAAATGATCAAGATATGATAAAATCATAAACTGATTAGAGATGTGATTTCAGGTCAAAATTTGTGTGGCAGGATTTATTTCAAGGATGGCCACGCCCCTCGACTTTGAGTGGTTCGAGTGTGCAAGCCCTATTTGAAGAAATATAGTAATTACATCTCAGATGCAATTACACATCCACCCATCTCTCTTATCAGTCAAAACCAATTACAGTTTATGCAAGTAATTCTGTGATATATGTGAATTCAACACACATGAAGGGTACATGCAAAACATGTGGACACAAACACACATCTCACCACAGTGACCCAGAATTCATTGTACTCCCAGTTGGTCCACAATAGCACGAGTCTTATCTGCTGTGCCATTCTTTAGAGATACACCAGAGAGAGAGAGAGAGAGAGAGAGAGAGAGAGAGAGAGAGCATGAAGGGATTAATAATATTAACACTACACGCTACCTAAATATATAAGCATGAAATACTAATCTGTTCAGTGGTGCAATGCATGGATGCATGCATCAATGCAGTATACGTTTCCACTGAGTACATTTCAACTGATCACCTTTACTGAGGGAACACAAAGAATGACATAGCTTGGGGGAAAAAACAAGCTTTTTCCTGAGCTCACAGACAACTATTCAGTTTCATTTGACTTCATTATGTTACATGGGATACACCCTTCTTTCTATGTGGTGCCATCTTTCTGTGCATTTCACCAGGATCCTGTGAAATGCATGAGATCTTGTTCCTTTAAGTTGAGAGATACTCTGCTGATGAGTGGACCTGCAGAGCCCTATGACCTGTATCTGTTACTAGGTAAAACAGGCAAGCGGTGACTAAGCCACAAAACACTGTCCTCTAGTGGCTTGCTACAGTACTACTATATTAGTGCTGTATCAGGAAAAGTATAGCATGCACAAGCCATGCAGTTTATTCATATTGCACACACAGTAAAAAAGAGAGGTCATCTATCTAGGCACTTAAAGAGTATGTTTTTTCATGTTTTTCATGGAAAAAGCAACATCACAATTCAAATATGGAATATAAGACTATATAAATATTGTATTCATTTATATCCTGCAATGTATACAGCACATTTCCTGATACGGCATAAATGTTTTTGGGTTTTTTTGCCATACCTTCTGTTATGATTCTATATCCTTTAGGATTTAATATATGCCTAAGCAAGGATAATGTAAGGTTGAAAAAAACAGAGAACGAGCGGAAATGACGCAAAAAAAATCAATATTTACATACAGTATATGGATCATATATAATATAATGGAGCAACGCTGGAGTATGTGTTACCACCTCAATGATTATTTTTATAATAACAGCTTGCCCAAAGTGTTTTATTCCCTTTATTCCCAAGTAATTTGCTAATACTTACAATGTTAAATCTGGAACATCTGGAGAACAACTACAGTACATGAGACACCTTTATTTGTCATAGATACGTTATAGCACAGTAAAATTATTTTCTTCACATGTCCCAGCTTGTTAACGAGTTTGGGTCAGACCACAAAGCAGCTATGGACAGTTTTTCCCACATCAACCTCTATTTCATTTGAAGTTAATAACAACAACATTTTTTTTTTGTTTGAAGTGGCTCATGTGTACTGCTCATCCATGATTTGATGAGGATGAAGTGGTTACTTGAATATAAATATGAATGAATTATTGAATTGAATAGAATCCTATATTATCCTATATTTAATTCAGTAATTCTTTAGAAAGACACCATTGAGAAAATGACCCGCTGTAGCAAGATTCCTTAAAAGAGAACCTATCCTCACAAACAATAATTCAAGCAAGGGATTGAACCAGTGATCATGGTGTTGCTGGTGGTGCTAATAATTTTAATTATTAAATCTGCACCCATTACTGGGTGATGATTAGACTAGTATTTGGCTTTTTATTGTTGTTGCCATGGTTGACTGCGTCCTTCGAAAAAGCAGGTGAGGTTTTTTTTTTGTGTGTGTGTGTGTGTGTCAATGTGCAGCATGATTGACACTAATCAATGTCCGAATGGTTATGAGTGCTTCATCAAATCTGCATAGATTTTATGCATCGAGTGGAATGTTTGCTCACTATGCTAAAATACTGGGCATCATAAACAATGTTGTTTTTGCAGCGTCAGCGAGTAGCATCTCCTTTTGGGTGATGTATTTTAAGGGTTATCAATTAGATTTGGCTTGAGGCCAAATTCTTTCAGGGAAATTACTTCATGAGCCAGATGCCATCCTATAACCACTCTTAAACCTCTACAAACCAAAAACCTCACAAACTTAAACACAAAACTGTTTCTCATCAATATCACCCACTACTACAAATTTACTCTAACAAACATTGGTACAAACATTGAGTACATGGGTACGAACATTGGGTAGGAAATTATATTAAATCAATTGCATCTTTAATGCTAAAAACAAAAAGTAAGCCTCATGAGATCTCACTGTCCTCATAGGATGATGATGATGAAGATGACGATAAAGATCCACATATGA
Source organism: Clariallabes teugelsi (assembly GCA_030014215.1). NCBI lineage: Eukaryota > Metazoa > Chordata > Actinopteri > Siluriformes > Clariidae > Clariallabes > Clariallabes teugelsi. Next base: position 13,400,929 of record JAQMYG010000018.1, read on the forward strand.
GGAGGGTGTTATGGGTGTTGCTCTTCTGCCAGCATAGAAGCATGTTGCATGGAGGCTCCACCTTCCAAATTACAGCACTTAAAGGATCTGCTACTAATGTGCTGATGCCAGGTACCACAGCACACCTTTCGAGGTCTTGTGGAGTCATGCCTCGAAGAGTCAGAGCTGTTTTGGTGGCACAAGTGGTACTTAGACCACATTAGACATAAGGTTTAATGTTATGGCTGATCAGTGTACAGAATATTGCGTTACATATAGAGCACACTATGTCATACTCATCCACAGAAATTGGGGGAATGCAATAAAATCTCTCATCTCTCTTTGTGTATGTACAGTATAGCTATAAACATTATATACTATTTGTATAATGCTTTGAACAAAGGACATTGTCACAAAGCAGGTTTAAAAAAAAACTCCCTGAGACAACATGACAAAGAGACAACAGACTCAATAGGGAATCCATCCTCATTCAGATGCCTATAAATAAATCCCTTCTATAACATTGTGCTATAAGGTTTAAAGTAAAAGGAAATGTGTTTCGTTTAACCTATTTTAGTCCATTTTGTTGAGGGAAGCAACTGTTCAATAATTGAGATTTGGGTACAAAAATGGTCATAGCAATTCCAGCCATTGAAAACGATTCAAGCGACTGCAGTCACAAGCCATCATAAAAAGACTGTATCTATGTAGTCCTCATTGCAGCCATTTTCATGAATTAAGTTCTCAGTTATCACATCTTTAAGCAGACCACATGGGGCCATCCTCAGCATCCGTAAGAGAGTTACAAAGGAAATTTTTAACAGTTCTAAATGCAGGGAGTATGAGTGAATAAATCTAAATGAGTAAATCTAAAGCAGTGGCCATACTGGACATGAAAAATCCACCTGGTGAAAAAGCCAGTTTGCTTGAATGTAACAGTATGCAGTATGCAATAAAAAGGAATTGCTTATGGTAGCAGTTAATTTTGGATCCAAGTCAAGTTTAGCTTCTGATTCATTTTAATCCCATGAATTCAACGACGTTCAAAGAGTGGGCCAATTAAAAGCAAGCAAGAGGCTGAGATCACACCATTTTTTTCATATGGCACAAAGCTTGATGGTCAAAAGTATATTTCAGTATTCACATCCTACAAACTAGTTAAATGGATAGATGAACCAAGACATACAGTAACATGTCACTCTAGGGCTGCTGATAATAATCTGGTAATATCTGAGGTGAAGAAAAGAACAAGGCAAAAATAGGTTTTGCATCAGCCATCTAAATGAACCTGCGACAGATTATTGGAGGTGGATGTCAACTGAGCTGCTACCAGATTTAATCTCTTTACCCGTACTGCATTCTTGCCCATTCAGGTTCCCTGTTCATTTTTTTAATTATTACTCTTTGTTTGATTTTTTTTTCACCTGATTTATTTTATTCATATCCAGTCTTAATGTTTTATTTGTCACTTGCATGCACACAATAAAGTGCTTTATTAAGAGTACAGTTTAAAACTTTACGGAAATACAATAGTCAGTTCTTTACTCTTTTACAGATGGAGCATTCATTTTAAAGTGACTGTGCAAAGTGTTGGAGGATGGGCTGTGGCCAGAGATAGTGTATCTCCCTCAGTTTGGCAGGATGCCATTTGATGATCCCGGGATATACAGTATGTAGCAGCTTCGTCTCTACACGGGGTTCTAGTGAATGGGCTGACACTGAAAGTACAAATAACTAGTTAAAACGTTTCATAAAAGCATAGCACATCTGCAATTTCCGCACAACATGCTGGTCCTGCTGTGGACTTGGTGCTAAGCAACAGAAAATGCTGAGCTAAATGTTTTCACTTATAAATGCTTTCTTGCTGACATCATTAGTCAGCATGCAGAGTTTACGATGACGAGTTCAATCATGGCACACTGTAGCAATCCTGACAAAAACTAGTGGGGATATATGTAGGATATTAATAAAAGCTACTTGCTTTGTGCCCTGTCTAGTCTACGTGGCAGAATAATGACCAGCTACTTGTTAGCTTTGGGGAGAACCATTTAGGAGCTCTGCTATCTAAAACAGGTTAACCCACTCGGTATAATATATATATATAGCTTAAGATGTTAAAGTTAACCATGTAAGGGTGATTTTATGTACACAGAGTTTAGCCCTTTTGAACTGAACCCTGGTGTGTTATGACATAAGGTGTGGTTAATTTGGGCAAGTACTGTCCAATCAGTCCAAAACCATTGAATCAAAACCAAAAATAAAAAATTGAGTGGGCATTGTTCGTACATTATAAACTGAGCCATCAGGTTTCATTTGGATATTCGTTCACATTTGGGATATTTGGGACATTTTTGTGATTCGGACTTGGAAGAGGTTTGTTTACCTTTTTCTTTCATACACATTTTTCCAGTTTTTCCAGTTTGCTGGTCTGAAGTATTTAGGTGTATGGTAATACAATGCCAAGAGGGAAAGACATAAGCAATGGTCTTAGAGAAGCAACTGTTGCTGCACATCAATCTGGCAAGAGTTATGAAGCCATTTTCAAACCATTTTGAGTTCAACATTCTACAGTGAGAAGGAGGGGTGGGGGGCGACAGGGTAGTTAGAAGGTCACTGAATAGTCAATACTTTAACATTTACCCATAATCCCCCTACAGGATCAAAACAGGACACACCGGTGCATATGAAGTATCCAAGAATCCCATGGCTGCAATGTTGAATATGAATTCACACAAACGCATACACACACACACACACACACACACACACACATGTGCATATATAGAGGGGTGGCCAAAAAGTACTGACGCCAAAGTGAAATTCTATGTTTAATAACATTCTTTTTTTTTATGACAATATAGATAATAAGCATACTTTATTTGATCCAGTGAAATTGCTAAGTCTTCAAAATCTGCTGGATCCGGCTGAACTTAGAGTCAAAAAGATGTCTGCAGTACTCTGGTGTCACTCGCTCAATCCATGCCTGCTTGATTGCTTCCTGAAGATTATGTATAGAAATTTGCAACCGAAATACGCAATTCACTAGATGCAAAATTCCCTAGTTTTAGTGTTTTTTTCGTGCAGAAGTGGACACCCTAGCTTCAGAAAGTACAAGTCCTGTCACATATTTGTTCCATACATTAACTAGTCGAAACCAATTCTTCAGCGAATTAGTGACTCCACCTGTTTTATGCACAGGGAGAACTATAATACATGGCATATGTGTCTTAATACTTTTCGTTACCAGTAAATATATAACAAAGCTCACATGTCCCACACATTAGAAACAACGTAGTTTATGCTGAAAATTTCCCCAATTCTTTGTACATATAAACCATTTCACATAATAGTGTTGAATATAGTTTTTATTATTTTTATCATTTCTAATACAGGTAATAATACAGATTAAAAACATAGACTAAAAAATGTCTAGAGCAGCAAAAGCAAGAAATGGGAAAGGTTCCAGGAATACAGGGTTTGTGCTTCTCGTACTTTATGTGCAAGAAAAATTTGCATGTGCTACCAACTGCATACAAGACATTATACAGCAACATTTCATAGAGAGGAAGTGAAAGAAAATTATGGCATTTTCTTATCAATACACTGTGTCTCTTCACAGGATGTAAAGAAATTGGCAAAATATCCTAATTCCAATTTGCAAATGTCATTAAAAGCCATATAGAAAGACTGTATTAAAAAGGCATGTATTGCAACTTTTACAGTTCATTAAACAGACAAGCTTAGCGATTTCAAACATGTCACCCAAAATGGTGCATAAAGACAAACAAAAGTAACACAATGAAAAACTACTTAAAGTTCAAAGAATTTGCTAAAATGTAAGAATACCACTGCTTCTGATATTCTGATATAACGTTCCATTATTATTAAGTTACGTTAAGTGAAATTTATACACTCAGTTACTGTATAATATGCCAGGAAAGGAATCAAATATTAACATATTATCTATGGGACTTTTAAATTGGAGCTATTCTAAATAAGCGAGCGCTGTTTTACTGCACTAATTATTCAGTGTACAAAATCATACACTATCTTTTATGCGAAACTTTCTTAGGTTGAGGTCATTTTTAATAATGCAACAGTTAGTTCCTTTCCACTCATTTAATTGAGCCAATGGGTATTATGGTTAGTAGAACCAAAACGGGATGTTTCACTGTTAGTGTCATTTGTCTAAAACTCCACTTCTTAGTTCTTAACATGACATAACATTACATAACATATCATATATTGTGTACACAATTAAGCCATATCACATGATCAGGTGTGCTGTTGTGCTGGATATCAACACGGCTGTAATGTGGTCCTAGACACTAGAGCGTTAATCGACTGTAATTAAATGTAATTAACATGGGTGAAAGTAGTTTTATATTCTTATCGGTACTAGGTAGCCAAAAGAGAATAAACCATGTTGGTTGTGGACAGTCCTGAGAAACTTGCGAGATTCACTTTATATTTCCACTTGGAATATCAGCTCTTTTAACTTTCAGATTCCAGGGACAAATCAAAAATAGTGTAAACGGAAATCTCGCTAGGGTGTACAATCAGTTATTTCACACATCAAGTAGGATTTAGCCTTGTGTAAGAAGAGGCAATTTGGAATGACATAGGAGGAATTTATTAGAAGACAAAGTGGTTTTGAATGTGGGTTTTGGCAGGCAGTTGCTCTCTCCCCAATAATGAGAACTGTGCAGACCTACTTTCACCCATGCTGGTGACAGACAGTTAGTGTAATTAATGGTTATTAGAACACATGGAACACAGA
>JAQMYG010000018.1:13442569-13455925 GCA_030014215.1 Clariallabes teugelsi
CTGGGGCGGGCCAAATAATTTCATAAAAGCGGGACCCGCGGGTTGGAAAAATACCCGACCCGCGCATCACTAGTATCTAGCCAAAGTGGTCCAAGGAAGAACAACTGATGAACCAGTGACAGAGTCACGGGTGCCCAAGGCTCACTAATTCAGGTGGGGAGCAAAGGCCAGCCACAGACCGGTCAGTGCCCATGCAGACCCCTTCCATGGGCACCGGAAATGCAGCACAGTCTGCAATTAAATTTTATTTTACACCAAGAGGACAGCCAAGTTTGTGTGTTGCTTACCCGGGGAAAAGATGGCACTAGGGTTCTCTGTGCAAAAAAGGAAAACCAACAGAAACACTGTGATGCTCTGGGCAATTATTTGCTGAGAAACCTAGGGTCCTGGCATTCATGTCGATGTTACTTTGAGAAGGTACGGACCACCTACCTAAACACTGCTGACAATTTACACAGGATCAATGGCAACCATATTTAACGGATAACAGAAATTACTTTTTTTTTTCAGAAGGATAGTGTGTCCTCCTACACTGGAAAACTGGTGTTAGAACATGACAAATAGTTCAATCCAATCAGGCATCTATGGGATGTTTTGGACAAACCAGTGTGATATATGGTGGCCCATGTGGGCAGTAAACCTGTCACCTGTATACCCCTTCTTACAATCTACAGGATCCCAAGATTTGAGGTGTGGGTAATTTTCGAATACTGAATGTCTGTAAAAATACCTCAGAAATATAGAACTACTGTATATGTATGTGTTTAAGAAGAGAGAGAAATAATTTCTTATTGGCTTCATTTTTCTTTTTGTACAATCACGTTTAATTTATAAAAGCTTATGAAAGCAGTGCAACACATTGACTAATACATAACAAAAATGCATGCAACATTATGGTTGTTTTTCTCTCTCTCTCTCTCTCTCTTTTTCAATCTAAATGCTTTCCAAGCAATCTGTCCTGCTCTTGACAGCCTATCCATGGTGTTTGGATGTTGCTTCTGAAGAATGCTGTTGTTGTTTGTCTTTCAGCTGCACCCTTTAAGGGGTCACCACAGCAGACCATCCGATATGTACAACTTGGCACAAGTTTAATTTACCACGGATACCCTTTCTGGTGCAACGTTTCATCCAGGCTTGGGACGTGCACTATGTCCAATATCTGGGAATCAAACCCAGCAGGCAAGCAACCTACAACCGAGCCACCAATGGTCTGCTTCTGCACAATGTAATCCCACAAATTCCCAATAGGACTTAAGTCAAGAGACTGTCCTGACTATTTAAAAACTTCAACTTCCACCTCTGCAAATCACTCCCACTTTGGCACCTCTAAAATGGGAGTCACTATCCTGTTGGAATATCTAATCATTATAAGCATCACATCAAGGCAGATATCGGAATCCACTCGTAAGTCAGTTTAAACATTACCGTTCAGGTATCCAGTTTTGTCAAAAACACCTTTGCTATGATGCATCCCCAAGCCATTATCCCACCTCAACCGTTATTTACAGCTTCCAGACTGCAAGTCTCTTCCTAAGTCTCCGTTAAATGGGTTTATTCAGTTGTATTCCTTAATCATTAAAGTCTATTTCATGGCTATAAACAGGACAATGTGGAGTGATGTGATATGTTTTGTTTCATAGTGGTGCCTCACATTCCCACTTTTGACTAGCACCTCAGACTGCGAACAGATGAGATACATGTCAGTTTGCAAATCAGACCAGAGAGGGTAAAAATGATGCATCTGTGAAAACTCTGCTTTTTGTAAATGAACGTCTCTAACCCTGTATTTAGTCTCTGTGCAGCTACAGAAATTATAGTGGTTCATGATACAGTCACTCACATTTTTCCACTTATTTTTCTACATATGGGTAACATAAAGGCAGCACAGTGGAATAGTGTTTAGCAATGTGGCCTCACACCTCCAGGGTCAGGGTTGGTGGGTTTCCTCCAGGTACTCTGGTTTCCTCCCATAATTCAAACACATGCAGATTAGGTTAACTGGCATTCCCAAACTGCCCATAGTGTGTGTGTGTGTGTGCCTAGCAATGGATTGGCACCCTGTCCAGGGCGTACTGTGGCTCGTCTTATGGCACAGGCTCCAGGCCTGTACAGGATAAGCAGTATAGAATATGAATACATTAATGCATATTAAATGTCTAATATGTTTTTTACATATGCTACATATGTTCGGTTCTGATTCAGCATTTTTTCCTGGAGAAGAGCAACACTAAACCTCACCTTCACCTATTCAGCCAGTCAACATCTTGTTGAGTCCATTTTTGTTTCAGTTTTGACTTGCAGATGGGAGTTCTAGCCTATTTTCCAGTTTCTTCCGAGGTGCACCAATTCACATATCGATGTTACCAACACTGGTTGGTGATTAATATTTTACCGCTGTAGTTTTAAACCACAGTTTGGACTCAGTATTGAGTACACATACGTTCAATGACCAGGAAATAATCAGTTTATGGCTACTGAGCATGACAGCATAGCCTACTTCCTATGCAACCAATACAAAGACCACACTAATAACCACCTGACAACCACACGACACTTATTAACAAAACAGATAAAGCAGTCTCATTCGCTGTGGGTCATTTTTTAGAAGAAAAGCCTGGTGCTGATTAGTTTTTTTTTTTTTTTTTTTTTGCTGCAGAATGTAGCAGTTGACTACCATGCTGAAGTCTCGCTGCTAGCACGTTTAAAACAATCTCAAAGATAAGGCATAATGTTCAGTCATCCTTGCTAGCGTGAAAGTTGAAGCTATGAAATGTAATCTATTTGAAGCAGGAGACACAGATTAGGATGTGAGAGAGCTGGACAGTCTCGTGAGGTACAGCAGTGCTACGTTTGAATGTTTAAGTAAAGATTAAGAGAGAGCTAGATTTGCCACTATCATCAGATTACTATATATGCAGAAGTCAGTCAGTCCGTCATTGTCTATACCGCTTTATCCTGTATACAGGGTCACAGGAGGCCTGGAGACTTAGGGCACTCCTTGATGAGGTGCCAATCCATCACGGGGCACACATGCACATACAGTACACACACACACGCTCATTCAAACACTACAGGTAATTTTCATCCATTCATCTAGGAACCTCTGTAGTCCAACTACGGACTGTGGAGGCTAGTAGTGATTTCCATTGTATTTATTCCCATATTATGATGGCGGTAGGACCTCTGGTCAACATTCATATACTCGCTCACACACTACGGGTAATTTGGGAATTTGGGACTGTGGGAGGAAACCGGAGAACCCGGAGGAAACCCACGGCAAGAACACGCAAACTTCAGGAAATAGCCTTGGAGGTGCAAGACGACAGTGCGAAGAACCACTACGCCCCATATGCAGAAGTGTTAAGCAAAATGAGCATGATGGGGAAAGAAGTTTAAACTAACCTAGTCGACTCAAAACCGCATTACAAATTTATTCTCGGAGCAACATTCATTAAGCATATGATGAGATGAGGGCTATGCTGATATTTAAACACACGCATGCATGGTCTTAGTCTAAAAGGAAAACAAGCAAGTTGTTCTTCATGCAAGATGAAGAAAGGGGATAGATCCCTTCACACAGGAAAAACATTGAATAAATGTGTAACTGTACATTTCTTTTTTTATTTTTATTTTACTGGCTTTTAAAGTCTAATGATAAAATACTACAATCTATAGCCTACTATATGCGTTTAATGACGCAATATTGAAAGATTGAAAGAGCAGCTGTGTGGGCAGTAAACCTGTCACCTGTGAACACACACAATAAACACACAACACAAACAAAGGCCAGCTCAGCATCCAAACATTATTATCTCATTACTTATTTAACAACTGATTTGTTTTTCCAGGATCCGGTTATCAAAGGGTTTCTTTTTTTCTTTTTTTTTTAATGCATGACGACACATAGCTCCTTAAAAAACAGGATGATAATAATAAAATAATAATCCTGCTCCGTACTGTACCTGCTCTTTTAGGCTTGTTGAGTCGGTAACTTCACCGGGATCTCAGGCTGCATAGGCGAATGTTTTTTTTAATAATATTTCATTTTAGTGTGTCACGTTAAACAGCCTGTAAGAGTGCACATTTTTGGGGTTATGCAGCAGTCAGATCGCGGGTGTTGCTGCCGGTTTAAATCGGCGCTGCATCACTTCGTGTTCTTTATGTCCTCCAGGAAACAAAAGCGTCTCCCGCGTCCAACGCTGATACGAATACGCTGCGGTTTTTAACGCAATCTCTGAATCCAGGCGGATCGCACTGAGCGCGTCCGTGTGTTTTCGCCGGTACACACTGATAAAATGGAGGCGGATCCGATACCGCCGGCAAACATCTGACACGCTCGAGCACGACTGAACAGCGCGAGCATCTGCGCAGGTGACGTTCAGCGGCGGCGCGCGAGGAACAAAAACAGGAGAGAGAGAGAGAGAGAGAGAGCGGGAGGGAGGGAGGGGGGGGGCAGTGTTTCACAGATTAAACTCTATCTGCTTTAGCTTCCACATTAACCACATTTCACTGATTACCGTCACTGTCAAATTAACCACATATCGCTAGTTTTTAATCCGTGGTTATTTAAAGATATATTGTTGATAACACTATTTAATTGTTTCAATTTTACTGACAGGAAAATCATGAATCAGCTGCAAACACAGACTGAAACCGCCACAAGGGAAAAAATTCAGTCATCTCAGCTATACAGTGGTGGCCAAAACTATTGAAACAAAAGTGAAATTCAATGTTTTAATCACTTTGTCACTCACTTACTCACTCACTCCTTGTCTATACCGCTTTGTCCTGTATACAGGGCCTGGAGACTATCTCAGGAGACTTAGGGCACGAGGCATGGTACACCCTGGACGTGAATTCCAAATCATCACAGGGCACGCACATACACACGGTCATGCACACACTATGGACAATTTGGGAATTCCAAGTAGATAAACAACCTGCATGTCTTTGGACTGTAGGAGGAAACCAGCGTACCCTGAGGAAACCCACCAAGCACGGGGAGAACATGCAAACTCCATGCATACAGACCTTGAAGCGGGAATCGAACTTGGACCCTGGAGGTGCAAGGCTAACCACTAAGCCACCGTTCTGCCCAAGAACAAAAGTGAAATTCAATGTTTTAATCACATTTTTGTGTAAAATGACAATCAAGATAGTAGGAGTATTTTTTTTATTTTACACAATAAAATTGCTATACAACACTCACCCACTCACTTACTCATCTAGACCGCTTTATCCTCTGTACAGTGTGGTGTGGTGAGCAGGGTACAGGGTGCCAGTCCATAACAGGGCAGACTCACATAAAACACACATTTACGTGCTCATTCACGTTAATTCATGCCAGTTAGACTAATCTGCATGTCTTTGGACTGTGGGAGGAAACTAGATTACCCGGAGGAAATCAACCAAGCACGCGGAAAACATACAAACATGCATACACATTCAATATTTATTACAAAGTCCTTCATTCATATAAAAAACCGTTGGATACGGCTAGACATAGAGTCAAAAAGATGTCTGAAGGACTCTTGGGTCAACTAAACAAAAACAACACTATACTGTACATCACAAAAGGAAGAAGAAAAAACACCAGTTACTATATACTAAGAGCATGGTGGCTCATACTTAGCCCAGCAGTAACAAGGTTGTGTGTGTATCTATTCAACTGAAAAAGTGAGTGTTAATGTTCTTTAAATGTAATCCTAATTTTCTTTAGCTCTTCTGTTTGACCAGCTCATTATGCTTTTGCCACTCTGCTTTTTTTATTATTATTTTAATTAGGCTATTATTATTTGTGGATAACTTGTTGCCCTCTGCTGGCATCATCATTAAACATCTAAACATCTGAGATTAAAACCATGGAATGATTTGAATGAATGCTCAAAATAGCTAAATCTTAAATAACACTTTTTTTAAATAGCACATTTGATTGAAAATAGATTATTATTTTTATTATTAGTAGTAGTAGTAATAGTATTACAAATTACATGGCTTATGTATATGATTCGAAGTAGGAGGATCTAGGACACAAGCTCTCTTGAAATACTTTTAGAAGAAGCTTTAAAAATTGTGGAATTGTTTTTTTTCCCCGTAAGTTCCTGTAATAATAAAAAAGGATACACGTGCCACTGTTGTCTGGTTATTTGCTAATTGCATTGCATTTTCAGCACATATCTCAGCACTAATTAAAACAATTCTGTGTCTGTTCCTGCCATCCATGTGTGGCAGTGTTCCAGGAAATTCAGTGTTGCCTATGGTTCCCCAAGGAACAAGAATTTGGATGGTTTCTCTCTCATTTTAAAGTGTTTTAAGGAACTTCTAGAACTAAACATATAATCTCTCCAAAATAGTCTTTATTTGTGTATTTGTAAGATAAATAACACTTTTAAGTTGCTGGTACTGTATTGGATGATTTGCTGGATGAATACAGACATGTGACTACTTCTGTGAGACTTCACATTTATTGTTCATGTGTAACAATGGATATGATATTGATTTATTCTAATTATATTTAAATGATACTTCATAAATAATTTTTGCATGTAACTCAATTGTAAGACTGCATTCATCATATATTTAATAACTGCTAATGATAAGACACTTTTTTCTACTCATTTATACACCGGTTCTATTCAATGATATTTGTGTGGCTCAAACACACAGATATAGCAATTATAGGACACCAACCTCATGTGAAACTATGGGTCTGAATGACATTAAGCCTTCCCATATACATATTTACCAAAATACAATGGTGAACATTGTATGGGTTTCCTGAAATCCAAGATGTATGATTCTCAATAATGAACAGAAACATAATTGGCTGTTAAATTGGCTGTAAAATTGGTTGACAATTTTCCTACTGGCAAAAATGTATAGAAATTGATTTCTTATTCATTCATTTCACAAATTATGAAAGCTTGAATTGTATTACATTTGTTAACTGGGAGAGCAGATTTTCCTGGCCATAGGTACACATGTATCTGACTGCCATTCAGTCATCACTGATCCTTTTACAGTCAGTCAGAAGGCGGTAAAGATTATCACGACAGCCAGGAAAATCTGTTCCCTCCTGTTTAATAAGCTGAATGTTTTAGAAATATTGACATTCTAATGTAGACATTCATTGTTGTAATAAAACATTCTGCTTATTGTATTCTCTGAGGAAATTTTTAGACATCCCTGATAGTTTCACTGACAATAGGGTGTGGGGAATGGATTTTCCTGGGCATCAGGAAAATCTGTTCCCATGTCTTAAACATTCTGCTCATTTTATTACCAGACAGGCATGTCTCTGAGTGAATTTCAGATGTCTCTATACTTCCACAGATAGAAGGGAGAGAGAACAGATTTTCCTGAGGTCTAAGAGAATGTGTTCCCCGTTTAAATTAGCAACATAATGTCACTAAAACATTCTGTTCACCCAGTTACCTTTTCTACGTAGACATGTCTCTGAGTGAATTTCAGACATCCCAGATACTTTCACAGGCATTAATAAGGAGGAACAGATTTTCCTGAGGCCTAGAAAAACATGTTCCCTTGTTTAAATTAGGAACACAGTATTTTTTTTTTTTAAGTTGCATCATGGAAAGTTAATGTTTTTTTTTAATGATTTAATACAAATAGTAGTGAAAATGTTTAAAGCCTTTTTATATTAATTTATATTAATGCAGCTCCCAGCTCATAAAAAAAGAAAAAACAGTATGTGAAGTTGTCCATTTGAAAGTAAATTTTCCATTCCATTTAGAAATCAAGAACCTAAGTCTGGAAGAAGAGTGAAAAGGCACAGAATCCAAGTTGCATTGAAGTCCAATGTGAAGTTTCCATAGCTGGTGAAGATTAACGGTGCCATGTTAGCTGCTGGTGTTGATGCATTGTGAATTGGGCAAAGTCAACGCAGCCATCTACCAGAATATTTTAGAACACTTTACACTTTAAAATGCTGACAAGCTTTATGGACGTACTGATTTTGCTATCAAAGCAACCTAGTCTTCAGTAACGCCCTGCTGCATTGATGCAGTAATTCATGCTAAAGGAGCCCTGAAAAAGTATTGAGTGGATAAATAAACAGATTCTTTCAGAATTTCTGTATTTTAAGTTATTTTTGATTGATCTTATACTGGATTTTTTATTTTCATGGGCTATAAGCCGTTATTCTAAAATTTTTACAAAAAAGACTCAAAATATATAATTTATCTTGTAAGGAATCTAAAGTATATAAATTTTTCAACTTTTACATTAAATTATAGGGAAAAACCTTTTCATGATGAGATGCACTTTTGAGATGCACTGTACATTTACAGTATGAGGAGGAAAAAATGCAGTGGCTCAAGGTGGAGGTGTGAGACTCTCCCACACTCACTGCAGAGAGATGGAGTTTATGTGGGGTATTTGTGTGAGTATGCAAGTATAAAATGCATATTCTGTGAACAGTTTTGCATTTCTTTAACTTTTTAAATATTTTATAGTTTGCAGAGAGGTTATTAGAGGGCCATTCTGTGTGCTTTCCCAATGAGCCACAGACCATCAGTATTTAACAAAGAAAAATGGCAATAAAGATTCTAAAAAATTTATACATTTGTTTCTTTTATCATCCAATGTGCATTTAATCATCTTTTAAGAGATGTTTGTTTTTGCATGTATTATTTTCAACAGATGACATCAGTGACATCTGTTTCCTGGACTTTAGGATAATCTGGTCCCAACTCCACACTGGCTGTGGAAGTATCACAGATGTCTAAAATTAAAGATACTTGTATAGAACAGGTAATACAACGAGCTGAATGTCTTAGAAACACTGGCTTTCAAATTTGTGAGAGGCCTGAATTCACTTGAATTGCTGAACTCCTCATCACTGAATGGGCTCATTATTTGCTCACAATTTGTATTCACTAAAAAAAGAAAGACAACAACAAGTGGTGATTATGAGAGTTCACCTGTGTCCCTTGATTTGTTTATTTTTTTTGTTTGACCTGCTTAGGATATTAAAACTTCTTGCATGATTTTTATTTAGCTGTTATTGTGCCTATATGAAAGGTAATGACTGTATTAACTGCCAAAAGTAGTAAAATGTTTTTGCAGTAACCTTGTTATTCACTGCAGTACCGTGCACTTATAGGTGTGTATGTGCACACCACTGTGTAATTCAAGCATTGCTTATATTGTATACTTATTTAGGTAATATGAGGATAGACTTGGTTTTTTATTAAAGAAGAACTCCATGTGCCAATATTTCATACAACGATAGGGTTCCTGCTGGGTATACAAAGATGTACAGTGGTATCCAAATGTCTAAGATTGAAAATCTGAGACTTTTTTGTTGGAAACTGGAAATAAACTGAACTGATTAATGAATGATTAAAAATGTTACAAAATTTCTAGGTCACTACTAAAAGTTAAGCAAATTTTTGATATTGACCATGTAAATCCTTTTGCACAAAAGCTCAGTTTCAGAGGACACAACAATGGATTTGATCCAATATGGATCGTGAGCTTAAGTACAGACTGATATTAAAGCAAAATGGAGACAAATCAAATATTAATAAATTCAAAAAATCCCAGCAATATTTTGAAATTCTACTTTTTTGTAGAAATTGTTGCTGATAATATGGCCATTGAAAAACTGTGAAATTGAAAAAGAATGTCAAAACAGAAGCATTGTTACTAATAGCCTTTTGGACTCCACTATATCAGCAATATGTATAGGCTGATATAATCTTTACTACACAAAATAAGTAAGACTAGAAAAATAATTTCTTATATAAAACCAGTTTTATGTGTTGCTCTGATGAAAATTAATGTCAGAAAGACTTTTTTTCTGTAACCCAGGCGTTGTTGTTTGTTACATCTGTGTTTTCTCTTTGTTTGGATTGAAATGCGAGTCGGTGGAGCTCTCAAGAGAAGTTAAAGGTTAAAAGCTTGCTGAAGCATTGTAATTGGTGTCATTTACTAAATATTCATTTTTTAATCCATTGAACCAATGATGTACCACCCAGTGTGAACTGAGTGAATGAGTCATAGCAATATGAATTTAAAAGCTTGATCTGCCCAATATTTAAATTATCACTCTATGTATTTGGGAGAAGGGAGGAAACTAGAGAACCCAGAGGAAATCTAGTGTGCATACAGTAACCTGAGCAGTGGGTCAAACTGGGGACCCTGGAGATATAAGGCAGTAAAGTTACATTTTAGGATGAATGAATAAGTTGTAGTTTTATTTATTAATCTGGTCGAAACGGAATTCACTATTTTATCATGCATCTCATGTATAATCCACTAGAGATGTGGAAAAAAATCAATTCAGTTATGAATCGCAATTCTTTTAGATGACGATTCACACATTCCTTTAAAGATTATTTTTTAAATTGATTATAGAGATGAACAGGTCAATCGGCCAGTAACCAGAATTGGTTGGTTTTCAGTTTAATTAGTCGATCGGTCTCACATGTAAACAATTCTGAACCGAGTACAGAAGTGGTGCAAAAAAAACACATTTTCATGGTTACATTATCAAAAATTGCACACGTTAAAAGCCTCCTTTTTCTCCACTCATCATACACGCTTACACACTCAAAACACAGTGAGCACAAATTAGAGGCATTTGAGGCAATAAAAACGTCACAGTTTTCTATTGGATATCTGCAGGTGGTATACATTTTCATCCCATGTGGTAGGAGTGATACTTGGTAAGTTTGTTAGAAGTAATAATTATGGCAGATGACAATGATACGTGCTGCTCAGTAACAATGTAACTTTAAGGAAAATGTTAAACTCTTGTATTTGAAGTTAGTTTGTATTGTTCAAATCCTGCGCTTTTAAAGTTTTTAATTGAGAACACTAATGTTATAAGGAATGGGCTACATTTAATTAATCGTTAAACTTTTTAATGGTTTCAAATTGTAGCTAAAATGTAATATTGCATCGGGATATTTAGAAAATCGTAATACTTATAGAATCGAGATTTTATTTGAATCATCACAGAGCTATCATGATAATAATCGTATCAGGTGGTGACTAGTGATTCCCATTCGTATATTCTACTAATAAACCTCTAATTAGTGTGTATCAGATGAGCTTTTTTGTAACTTGTAGACCAGCAAAGGCGTGTTTTGACAGATTGGGTAATGAAAAGCCATGCTGTTTAGACAAGGTGACGACACAGAGACCCACTTCAGTGGATTTGCCCTTTAACGCCGCAGCTTCAGATTCCATCTGTGACTGAGATGCATGGAGAGGGCGTGGCTAACGCTAACCCCGCCCCTATACATAGTGGTCCTATACGTATTTGTATTTGTGTATCAGACGGTTGTATTCCAATCTGTTTAATTGCTAGTCGCATTTTAGACGCAGTGTTGTGCGCATTATTTTTTGTACATACATGTCTAAAACCTGATCAGGCTTTAAATAATCGACGCATGTCTGTCGAGCCGACGGGAGGGATGCTTGCGTTTCTGCGGGGATTTATCATGTCAGACTGCCGGTGCTGGGAGAAACAAGAGAGAAACTACGAGGAGCTGTTTGAAAAACTAGACACCAATAAAGATGGGAAAGTTGACGTAGCGGAGCTGCGTTCTGGGCTCATAGCGATGGGGATAGCCCTGCGTCCTGCCGAGGCTCAGGTAGGATTAATAAACGCATTAGCGCATGAGCCTAGCTGTGACATCCAACCTACTGCTGGTATATGGCGTGATGCTGCGTTCACGTGCTCCACGGGTGTCATGACAATGTGTTCCATTTGTGAAATTGTAATTACGAAGATGCACGTGCCCGGCTAATGCTATATGTCACAATATCTTCCTAAGATTTTCGGATTGTTTTTGTACAAGAATAAAGAATTGTGTATCACCTCTCAAGTGACGAAAATATTAAAAGTCTGTTAAAAAAAAAAAAAAAAAAAACGTTGCGCTTGCCGGTGGGCGTGGTCAGAGATTCCCCAGTCCCTGTAGTAGGACATAAAACTTACTTATTATTAATAATCATATAACACAATATCTTTTTATTTATTTTAACCACTCAAATCACCACTCAAATCGCTTTTAATCATAGCTTACTCCACTGCGTCCTTGATATACTGTATAGTGAACTGTATAGAGTAAAGAAACCATCATCATTTTATACAGTAGAGATGGGAATCTCTAGTCACCTTCTGATACAATATTATCACGATACCTCGGTGCCGATTCGAATAAAATCACGGTTCTATAAGTTTCACGATTTTATAAATATCCCGATTAGATATTACATTCTCCTCCGATTTTGTTCATATTTTAAGCCTTTAAAACGTTTTTGGAGTAATTAAATGTAGCCTGTTTCTTATGATATTAGTTCTCTCACTCGCTGTGTTTTGAGACTTGTGTAAGCGTGTGTAACGAGTGGGTTTGAAAGGGAAAAAAGCAGATCTGAGGCTTTTAACGCACACAATTTTTGATAATGTAATGCCAAAAAATGTGTTTCTGTTGTACCAGTTGGAAGCCTCTGTGCTCGGTATAGAGTCGTTTATATTTAACGCTGATCTGCTGATTACTGGTCATGGCCAATCAAACTGAAAACCAGCCAATTTTGGTCACTGGCTGATCGATCAGTTCATCTCTATTATAAATGTGAAAAATAGTTTTTGAAGCCCCACCCCGATAACCTGCCCCCCTCTGTTATTCCTGCTGTTATACTGCGAGGACCGACGTGCGGAAAGAGGGAAACCTAATCACAGCGCCAAAAGTCACGGTGAATCATGATGGACCGTACTTACGGCCACCACGTGAAACCGCGTAGGTAAATTATTTTTGAGTCAGTGTGGTGATATGTGAATCACCACCAGTGTTGGGTGTAAATAAATAAATAAAATGGAATTAGAGTACTTGGGTTACTGTTTTGATGTAACGAGTAATCTAAGGCGTTGGGTCCGCCATTTAAGTCCTCAGTTGTTTAGTTATTTTTAAAAAAAAATTTAATCTGTTATTCAGACAATTTATGTTATCCGTGATCCAGCCAGCAGTTATTTTCAATCAGTTATTGTGTGTGTGTGAAAGTCGTCCTACAAGCCCCACCCCGATAACCCGCCCCCCTCTGTTATTCCTGCTGTTATACTGCGAGGACCGACGTGCGGAAAGAGGGAAACCTAATCACAGCGCCAAAAGTCACGGTGAATCATGATGGACTGTACTTACGGCCACCACGTGAAACCGCGTAGGTAAGATAGGGGTATTAATTGTTAAAAGATTATGGGCCAAACTTCGCTGAGTGATGATGGTAGAATAATTATAAAGGTCTTGACTAAAACTGTAACAGTTGGACACCAGAGGGCGCCAGACCCCCGGGCGCCATTTTGTGTTTTATGTGTTTTTTGTTGAGTTTGGA
>JAQMYG010000018.1:13456025-13467580 GCA_030014215.1 Clariallabes teugelsi
GTTTGGTTTTCTTTATTAAATGACTCTTTTCACCTGATCACCTCCGCCTCAATCCCTTCTCCTCAAACCCCACACAACCACCCGTTACAAAAACAACATGCATAAGGAATCACAAAGGAGTTTTCATCTCTAACTAGTTACTTTTATCAGAAAGTAACGCTGTAATGTAACTGATTACTTTTTAAAGACAGTAATTTGGTAATGTAATTAGTTACTTTAAAAAGTAACATCCCCCAACACTGATCATCACACAAAAGAATCATGATTCATGACTGAAATGATTTTTCCCCAATCTCTATACATTAGTGGACTTGACTGTAACAGTTATCCCTGAGAATCTTTTGTTTGTTTGTTTATTTGTCAATGGTGACTTTGTGTAAAATATGCACAGATAAGTGACTGTTTTACATTTTTAAACTTTAAAAAATGTATTTAAAACTGTAAATAGATGTGAGTGGACAAGCAGAGTTAGATCCTGCAGCTGAAACTGGGATTACACTAAATAGTCCATAGGCAATAAAATTGGATTGTAAACCTGTAAAATAAATAAATACATTTGTTAGTTAGAGAACATACAAACAGCATTATGAAGATCAAGGAGCTATCTAAACAGTATGGGGTAAAGTCCTACAAAACGTCCCATCATAGTTTACTCACTTACTCACTCATAGTCTCTGTCACATTATCCTGTATAAAGAGTCACACAGGGGGCTGAGGCCTATCACAGGAGACTTACGGCACACGGCAGGGTATACAGTCACTCACACAATCATTAACACACTATGGGCAATCTGGGAATGCTAATTAGCCTAATCTGCATGTCTTTGGACTGTGTGAGGAAACCAGAGTACTTTGAGGAAACCCAGCAACCATAGGGAGAACATGTAAACTCCATGCACACAGACCCAAGGTGGGAATTGCATCTGAACCCTGTACAGTAGGTGCAAGACGACAGTGCTAATCACTAAGCCTCCTTGCTACCCTCGCCATAGTTAGGCTATAAAAATAATTAAATACATCATTTAAATAACTCAACATGATACTACCACCACCCAGCTTCAATGTGGAGGTGGTCTTCTCAGAATGATAAGCAGCGTTTTTTAAATTTAAACTTAATGATTTGTGCAAGCCATGTGCAATCTTGTTGAGACATGATGAAGTCAAATGTGAAAAAAAATCTTCCCTGGTATGATGAGAGCAATGAAAGCTAAATTTTACTATTTGACCACAGAAGCTTTTTTTTTTTTTTTTTTTTAGCAATTTGTGCTACATTGGCCTTTCTGTATGATGTAAATGAACTGGCTAGCCTAAATGAGCCTTGGGTGCCCTTGATACTGTCACTTGTTTACTGTTATATACTGTCATTGATAACGGCATTCAGTTAACCTGACGGTGGTATTAGTGTTATGACAGATCAGTGTATTTGGGTGGATACCTAATAACTGATTTGTTGCTATATTGTTCTTGCATATTTATATAGGTATCAATATAATTGTCTAGTATTCTTAACATTGCATATCTAAATATATACAGAACCCTCTGGTCTGATGAGAACAAAATGTTACTATTTCACAGAACCTTTTTTCCTTCTATTATTATTATTATTTATTATTTATTTATTTATTTACTAATAAATAGTTGCCAGTGGCATATGAGGCCAAGTATAATTATACGACTCATGCTTGACAGTCGTACCTCAACCGGTTTGTGCCTTTAACCCTCTGCATGTCTTGACAGAAAATTCTGGCCACTGGTGACAAGAACAGGGACGGTGTGCTTGACTTCGCTGAGTTCGCCCGATACCTGAAAGAGCACGAGAAGAAACTGTGGCTCACGTTTAAGAGCTTGGACAAGAATAATGATGGTAGTAGGTTTGACATTCTTCAAGCTTTAACTGATGCTGATCTCCTAAATGCAGTGTACTGTAACTACTGTACAATAGAGTGTTAATGCAGCAGCAAAGTGGTGCAAAATTATATTAGGTGCTTGTGGTTGCCTATTTAGTTAAAACTGACTAAGGATTTGCAAAAGAAGTACATAGAAACTTTGTTTAGTTCATGATATAAGAGATACGTGACACAAGAGTACAACAACTTAGTATCTATGTGGATTAGCAATAATTTAACACATAAGTGAAGTCATGTTTGGATTAGGGCCATGTGTTCATTGCTCTACTGTGTTTTATTGCATTAGGCTCTGCAACTCTTAATTAAAGCGTATAACTGAAGGGTTTGGAGCTGACGTATTTCTGTTTATCGGCTGCTAGGACGTCTGGATGCCTGTGAGATCAAACAGTCTCTGGCTGAACTAGGAATGGACATATCTACAGAAGCAGCACAGAAAATCCTACATAGGTCAGACATTCAAGATCTTTAATTCTATAATAATTACATAAAGATGTTCTATATATTCTCTGGATACACATATTTTTCCTCTGCAAAATATTTAAAAACCCTGGCAGTATAGTATTTTCTCCATATAATAAGCAAAGCTGCCTTTCTATTTTTGCCAGTAAATGGCATATTCCAAAGCAAAGCCTATTTTATATGTACAGTGGTACCTCAGCATATGAATTTAATCCGTTCCGGAGGCGAGATCTTGAGGCGAAAATTTGTGTTGCGAAACGCATTTCCCAATTGGAAATAAGTAAAATGCAGATAATCCATTCACGGTACCCAGAAATATTTCCCATGTTACACTAGAACACTATAAGCGTATTGTTGCATATGAAAACCAAAAAAAATTCAGAGAAGACATATGAAAATTAATAGACATTAAACCTCACTTAACCTTAATTTATGATATCTTCTGCGCTAATATTCTCAGGACCCATGGTTCCATGTCTTCACAAGAAGCAAACTAAAAAAATGTTAATGGTTCCCAGATGTACGAGCAAATTAGAGCAACTTAGCCAGCATTCAGTTCGATTGCCAAAGATGCGACTTATGCCGAGGCAAATTTCTTGCAGAATTTCAGTTGTTATGGCGAAACTTTGTGAGGCAGGGTGATCGTATGCTGTATATTTTATTGCAGGCAGACTTTATGCCATAAATATATATATAAATATGCTATAAATATGTAAATATGCCATAAATGTGTGCAAGAAAAATGGTGTGACATTACTTGAAGTACTTGAAACAATGTTCAAAGGGTTCAAAGCATTCTTGCTATCTAAAAGAGTTTTGCTTGAAAGTCACCCTGAAACACTTGGCTATGTGTTCCAACCAACCATTAATGATTAATTAAAATTTTATTCTGTATATTTTTTTTCTATTCATGTTTAATAAACTGTGGAAGAAGCGGATAGCGCAGCCCTCTGAGTGTGACTCCATGCTGAGTGTGAGCAAGCAGTTAAAAAAATGCAGTTGGCTGGTGTCATATGGCTCGAAGGAATCACCTGATATTTGGCCCTCCGTGACTGGTAGTTATAGCCTTAATGGGGGAGTGCCCTAATGATTGGCGGGAATTGAGGTATATGAAACAATTTGGAAAAATCATAAATATATGATTAAAAAAAACTCAAAACATTATGCCCAGTATTGTATAGGTTCGTTTCCCTTGTGCCACCACGGTAGCTCCACAAGACCTCTGGGGCTACACTGTGGTGTCTGGCACCAGGATGTTAGCGGTGGATCCTTGGGGTGCTGCGAGTTGTGGGGTGGGGCCTCTATGTCGTGAAATTGTTTTTTCCACAGATGTTCAGTAGGATTGAGATCCAGGGAATTTGGAGTCCTTAACAACTACCTTGAACTCTTTGCTTGGTGAGCCCGATATTGGCAATATTCAGTTCCCCTGGCGGTGGTGTTAGTATTATGGCTGATCAGTGCATTTGTATGTGGATTCTTAGTTAATGCTCTGTTGTTAATATTTTATTATAATTATTTATTTTGAAATGTAATAAATAATATTTTAAAATATGCTCCATAAATGATTTGGATATGTTCTGCAGCATTGACATTGATGGCACCATGACTGTGGACTGGAACGAGTGGAAGGAGCACTTCATGTTCAAGCCTACCACAGACCTGGAAGAAATTATTAGATACTGGAAACACTCCTCGGTCAGATATTATTCTAATACAAATGAATTTTCTATGCCGTAGTAACGTTAAAATACACAGTTTTTTATGGGACCAAAGGAACAATATGGTTCTGTTTTAAGAGAAACTAAGTAGTTAAAGTAACTAATTTGTTTTAAAGTGATTTATCTTCAACAGGTTGTTCCAACTGAGTAATCTGATTACTGAACGAGAGCGATTCCACACTTGGTGGTAATAGAGCACAACAGCATTGGGAGGTTAAGGGTTTAGGGGTTCTAATAACAGTTAATTACATGAACACTCAGTTGCCAGCCTGGGTGAAAGTAGGTCAGTAGGGTTTGCAGTACTGAGGGGATAGCAGCTGCCCGACAAAACCCACATTCAAAATTAGTCATACTGTACAGTAGATGCACTTTCAGCAAGAAAACACCTCTAATGACATTCTCTCATTTTAAATAACCTATTGTCACCTTTGTCACCCTAGTGATTGCTCCCAATTTGCTCCGAATTGCATCCCTGTTGTTTTATTTACACCTAAGGCGAGCTCTAAAGCTAACTAGCTTTAAACACAAGACTGAATCCCAAGTCCCTCTCTAATGCCTGATCAAGGTGTGTGGAACAAGTGGATTGCACATCCTATGATTGCTAGATGTGGAAATTTATTAAACATCAACATCACTATATATTAAATGAACAAATAAATCATAATCTGTTGATAATAAATGGTTCCTCCAAAGGGTGAGGAACTGTTGTATAAAAGCAGTATCACACACAAGGTTGTGCTGTTGTGCTGTCAAGGGTGTTGAGTGCTGAAGCCATTAGTGATGGGTCATTTTTTTTTAACGTGTCTTTAACGTGACTTAACGTGAATAACGAGTAGTCTGAGAGTGATTTGTTTATTTTCTACTGGGCATGCATGCGCAAAGTATCGCAAAACCTCCCTAGGTTCTGTACAGGAAACAGAAATGAGTAGTTACCTTTGAATCTTCAAGTCTAAGTCATTCGTTCTTTTGTCACGTTACTCCCATATACAATATGCAGTGCATTACACAGGAAACAGAGTTGAGGGGTTCTTCCCAATGAGTCTTCTAATCCGAGTCGTTCGTTCTTTAGTCACGTGACTCCCATAGGCGCTATACATAGCATCTATGAGGGTCACGTGACAAAAGAATGAATGATTCGGACCAGAAGATATGAGAGCTGAGCTGCTCGTACAATCTCTTTTTCCACACACCAAGTAGTCCCCTTGATCAGTGGTTAGAGAAGGATTTGGGATTCAACCTTCTGTTAGGAGCTAGTTAGCTCCTCTCTTTTTCCAGTACTATGGACTTTCACCCATGCTGTGACCGATGGTTGGTGTGATACACAATGTTAGTGTGTGATACATATAGATAAATGTCCCAGTGCTGTTGAAGTCTATTATTACCTCTTGTAAAATGTCATTCATCTAATCAGATTACTCGGTCAGAACTAACTGTTTTATAATCAGCTTTTTTTAAGAAGTTAGTTTTATTTTAGAACTTTAGAGATCTTGGAAGTATAAATTAATTTATAGCATATTTTTCAAATGGAGTATAAAAAAGAAGTGCTAATCAAATTACATTTTATAATACGTTCATTTTATATAGTTTTAAAATATGAACCATTTTTATTGCACAATATCAAAGCAAAAGAATAGCATGAATAGTAATAACATGGCATCCTCCTTGCTTTTATTTTTGAATGATTGCATGCCTATGCCTATGATTGTGATCCCATATGCCATTTGAATCTAATGACTAGTTTTATTCGCAGTTTGTTAAGCGTTGCATTATAGTACATGACAGCTGCTTAATTATATAGTCATTTAATGCTTTTAAAATGATTTCTTAAAAACACAATTCACAATACCACCATTCACAGAATTTTAATAGTCTCTTAAGCTCACGCATCTAATCCATGAATATCATCAGTAAAATGTAACCTAAATGCAAATGATCCTTTTATTAGCATTATACTCTATGCCTCTCCAAGTTAGCAGCTGGACATTGGTGATAATCTCGTCATTCCTGATGAGTTCACTGACGAGGAGAAGATCTCTGGTGTTTGGTGGAAACAGCTAGTTGCTGGGGCAACAGCAGGGGCAGTTTCTCGAACAGGCACTGCACCTTTGGATAGAATAAAGGTTTTTATGCAGGTATGGACAGGCCAGATTTCTTATACACAGTTTACACTGTACAGTTTTAATGTATATAATCAAAATAAGTAAATTACATCGTGTACATTTTGAATAGAAAATGAGAATGCTGTACAGTTTAATGCGGCAGTCCGGAAAAAAAATGAAAAATTTTGCCCATGAGCGTGTTTCACAGATTTGTTTTATTTTAGGTTCATGCATCCAGGTCAAACCAAATCAGTATGGTGCGGGGGTTCAAGCGGATGCTTAACGAAGGAGGAGTGATATCTCTGTGGAGGGGAAATGGCCTCAATGTGTTAAAAATCGCCCCTGAGACTGCTATCAAATTCATGGCGTATGAACAGGTGGGCTGTTATAAGTCATTGAACTTGTATTTCCCAAGCACTACATTACCCAATTAAACTCATCAACTAATTACATAGTTCTCCATGAGATTCATTATCTGGGAATGGAAAAAAGCCTTAAGGTGAATTTAATAAGGGTGCTGGTACTTCGGCATCACACTGCCTTACTGCCTTGATCATTGGTTTCTCTTTTTCCTGTGATTACTGGATCAAACTATAACTAAAACTCTTTCAAACTAACTACCATTTGCAAATAACCATGTTTCCATCAGATCTGCGTTCATGTTCCAGTGGATGAAGTAAAAACATGACAATTCTTTATTATATTGACTGAATGTCCCATCTAGGCAGTGCAACACAAGTTCTGGTTCTATGGCTGATAGGATGGCTTTCAGAGCCGGTCAGAAATAGTGGTGGTTTCCCATTTGCTCAAAACCAACAGCAATAATTTGCCATCTTACTATCATGAGGTTTGCCTTCTTCATCCCATATGGAGAGACTATAAATGATCCCCATTAAATTGTGCTGTCCCTCTTGTCCATTCTCATCAACTCTTCATTAACTAATGAAGGCCACATATCGAAAACATTTAAGTGCATATCTCCATACATGATCAGACAGTGTACATACAGTATATAGTTGCGGTACAAGATGTTGAGTCTTGAGCTGTAATTGGATACAAGGCTTCCTTAGGTATATTATCACCTGAAAGATCAAGTGCATAAACTCCTTAGCACCAAGCCCAGGTCATACTGTTGGGTCATTGATTTTTATGTGAAATAGAGAGTAATGCACCTCTAGACAACTTCTGCTTCAAGAGGCAAGCCATCAGTGTTTCCCCTGTTGTGCAGACAATGGTGCCATTTGCACTTACTGTATGAATGGACTAAATCTCTACAAAGAGATGCATCTTTTGCAATCATCCCAGCGTGCTGAGGCCACTTGATAATTTTCAAGTTTTGGGTTTTATGTTGTGCCACACTGACCAGTTTAATGTTGTTGGATATCAGGAAATATCAGGAACATTAACAATAGGCACTATAACAGTCTGTTTTGGCAAAATGGTGCTACTAAAACAGTTGTTATAAAGTGTGATAAATGTGGTGCAGTGGTATCCACACGTGTGCCATCATTTGAAACTCATACAGCTTTGGAAGCACCATGACCCAAAGTGTTTGTCACTAACAGGCAGGTGTAGTGCAGTGGTTAAGGTGTTGGGCTACTGTTCAGAAGGTTTCCAGATTCAAACCCCAGCACCAACAAGTTGCCACTGTTGGGCCCTTGAGCAAAACTGATGTACAATGAGATAAAGAAGTAAGTCGCTCTGGATAAGGGTGTCTACCAAATGTAATAATTGTAAGTTTGTTCATTGTCGCTGAACCACTTTAGACATTAAGTTGTAAATTACAGCACATATCAGTTCTCACACCTTTATGTTTTTTATTACCCTTTTGGCTGATTTTCAGTTTACTATTTCGGTAAATTGCTGTTGTCTGGTATTTATTGTGGCACTCATTGTCATGTAGTATCAGAGATCAGAGTTTGAATCCTGCTCAGGCCATCGATTGTAATTGATATTAGGACTGAAGTTGTAACATTGTGTTAGGGGCATTGGTTCGACATCGTCCCTTCTTCAATGTTGTTTTGACATCATTTCATGAAAATAACTCTAACTTTAAAAAAAATAACCTAATACCAACGTTAAATCACCACATTTTAACAACCAAAATTCTTGCTGATAGGCTGTTCTATTGATGTTCAGCAAGGAAATGAGCAAATGGCAATATTGACTAGTGACTAGTTCAGACAAAACTATACTTTCTGTCCAGAACAAAAGGAAGGAGAACTGTGTCATGTGCCATATTTTAAATAAGCAATAAAATGAAATAAGTCAGGTTGTTATCCTCACGGGGGCAGAATGAAAATATATACAATACAAATTCTTTTTCCTTTCTAGCCGATTAAAATCCTGTCCATCATAAAATTTAAATGAAGAATTTAAACATGGAATAAGTTCTGAGTAACATTCAATCAGTATAATACGAACAGTAATCATACTGTATTTCTATATGAAGAGCATATATGTTTATGTTTAATTGCTCTACTGAAGGTTTTGTATCTCTAATTAAAGGATTGTCTGATTATGACAGACTGTGAGCCATGATGTCATATCTTAATTCATTGTGCAATTTCACTTTTATGACAACCACTTTAAATTCTGTGCTCACTGAAAATAAATTTTGCCTTTCAGTATAAGAAGTATCTCTCGTCTGAGGGTGATAAAATAGAGACAGCACAGAGATTCATGGCTGGCTCGTTAGCCGGTGCCACAGCACAAACTTCCATTTACCCCATGGAGGTAAGCTTGTCAAATGTTAATTGATCAGCTGTACTTTTTCCACTTTCAGGCATAAATCTCAGGATGACATTAGTGCCTTCTTCAATTTATTGATTGGTTTTGAGCATTATGGAACCATACCATGGTTTAGGTAGTAGTATCATCAAAGATGATTGAAAGCATGGGTGAAAGCAGGTCTGTACAGTCTGCAGTACTAGAAAGAGGAGAGAGAAGCTGCCTGCCAAAACCCACATTCAAAAACAGTCACAGAATCACTTTCGGTAAAAAAAACAAAAAACACATTTGATTGGTGTTATGGTGGTTATGACATCTTTGTCTCCTTAGTAATTAACTACAAGTCATTATAAATTTCCTTCTGAACCCTGTGCGTGAGCTAAAAAGCTAACCAGTTTCTAACAAAAGGTTGAATCCCAGTTCCTCTCTACCCCTGATCAAGGGCACTACTTGGGGTGTGGAACAAGTGATTGTACACTATATCACAGTAGCTTTCCATTTAACGATCTTTGGGATTCAACCCCTGAACATAGCTGATATTCTAAAGCAGAATAAGTAAAAATATGAAGTAAATCTTTTAAGTTTCTCAGGACTTCACAACCTCCATGGTTTATTCTCCACCTTTGGGCTACATACTGCCCATGAGAATTTAAAACTGCTTTCACCCCTGTTAATTAGAACAACTGGCGGTTGCTAACTGGCGCTCGCCAGCTCCACCGGTGGCGGGTTACATAGTTCTGCCAGTTGTAGAAGGATATGTTTTATACCTGTTGTATAATAGCTATAAAATATTTAGACTGCTCCCTCTGCCTACAAACATCACAGATATTCAGACACAACATTCTGATATTCAAGCACAACAGCACTCTTGTGTCTCATGTGATATTGTTCACATAATTTTTGAAAAGTACTCACAAATTAGAATTTATTGAAATATTGAAATATAAAAAACAGTATACTATTTAAATTTTCACTAGGTGTTGAAGACGAGACTGACCCTGAGGAATACCGGACAGTATTCAGGCATGGTCGATTGTGCCAGGTCGATTCTGAAACAAGAGGGTATTAAAGCTTTCTATAAAGGTTACATCCCCAACATGTTGGGCATTATCCCTTACGCTGGCATCGACCTTGCTGTTTATGAGGTACATGTAGTTACAGACACACACTGATTGTTATTTTAGAGCCTATTAACTTTGATTACAGCAGGATTGTTATTTTATCCCTGGAACAATCTGATCTGTCCTGTACTTGTGCTGTTTGTCATTTCAATTATGTGCACTGAAGCAGAGTGTCAAAGAAACCTGAAAAGTGACCTGTAACATATTGAATTTCACATTGACAAAATCAGGAATTAGTGGTTCACAGTAAAAGAAATTTAAGTACACAAAGTTTATGATTGAGTTTTTAAATTGTAAAGAACGATTATTTACACTGTCTGTTTTTAGGTTTTTATGCTATATATTTCAGGAATGCCAGGGTGTAATTGACAGGCATTGGGAGCATGTTGATGATTCATGTGCATAAGGTTTATTAACAGGTCAAAAATGTCATTCATAGTCCAAAAAAAAAAAAAACCACAGTAATCATCCAATGCAACAACATGAAATCAATCTCAGAACTAGGCAGCTGGCAAAACTACATATATAGACTTGATAGGACATAGCCAGCCTTTTGCATTAGTGGAGGTGGTTGAGCAGCACCCTCATATTGGATAGTGCTACTTTCACTGAAAGTGAAGCTGTGACTAATGCATCAGTATCAAAATCAAAAGGATAGTAGTGTTGGGTGATGAACTCCTGGTATTCTAACAGCAGTTACTGGTGTGAGTAAGGCTTTATATTTCACAAGGTAGTAAAACATGTGTTTTTGACATTAGCAAAAACAACACCAAAAGCTGTCCAGGATTGTGCAAAAGTCTGAAGCCACCCTCAGTTCTTCATGTTCTTAGTCTTTCGGCTGATCCGCACACAACATGGCACAGGTTTTATGCCGTATTTCTAGTGCTCTGGGGGATGTCGGCCCGCAGTGTCCGCTTTTTGTGCCCGTATTCTCCACCAATGTAAAGCCTTCGTAGTGGGCACTGAGTCATGGACACACAGAGGCATAAATGAAGACAGTGCACTTTCAAAGAAAAGTGAAGACAGGTGCACTTTCAAAGAAAAGTGAGAACACACTTGTATTTCTGAAATACAATTAATTATTATTAATTATTGTTTTGGTGCGCAGTTTAAGGAAAGGAAATAGGGAGCAGAACACCCAGTCGGTAGACGGTGATCCATGCTCCAGGCGAGTTGCTTCAGCAAGCAGTGGGGGGCAGGGCGGTGGCATGGCGTAGAGAGGAGGCAGGTGCACAATTTTTATTATTACATGCACTGGCTGCAAGCCCGTCGCCACACATACAAAAAAAAAAACATTCCTCTGAAACTGCTCAGGTACAGGGACTGGACTAAAAAAGAAAGCCAAAACTTGGCAAAAATGAGAGTCAAAAAAGGTCCTTACAGAAGCTTGGAGAACTATTCCCTTTAGACAACATTAAGAAATAGAAGACATTTCGGCTCTTTGTGTCATGAGTGTTGTGTCTGGGTTTGTGACGGCGTGAATGTTTGCGTGGCATCAGTGCAGGAGACAAGCTGGCGGTT
>JAQMYG010000018.1:13467680-13479598 GCA_030014215.1 Clariallabes teugelsi
AAGTCCTCCTCGTACACTTCCTCTTCCAGCAAGCCTTCTTGCTCCGCGAGCAAGCTGTGTTCTGCGCTCCGATACATTACCTCCTCGTTGTCTTCCAGCGAGTCATTCCACTCCTCGAGCAAGCGATAATCCCCTCGCCCGCACTCTTCCTCGTGCTTCATCCAGTCCGCCAGCCCGGGCGGGATGTTGTATTCTCTCCACCAGTTGTTTTCTGGGTGGAGGTCCTCCGCGATGCCACTGGTTGGATCTAGCATTCTGTCATGAGTGTTGTGTCTGGGTTTGTGACGGCGTGAATGTTTGCGTGGCATCAGTGCAGGAGACAAGCTGGCGGTTCCAAAATAAACACTTTTATTGAAAGTCTTCACAAAAACACAAAAACAAAACCTAGCTCTCCTTGAGCCTACCTTTTAAATACTTGATTATCAATAAAACTAAACTAAAATAAATGGCAACACAAACCCATATAAACAATGCCTGCAACACAAAACTATATTAACAGATGCTAGATGCCTGACTGAGCTTCAGTCAGGCTCTTTATACAGTCCTTAATTATCTACCTCGGATCAGGTGCCGGCACACGTCACCTGACCGAGGTGCATCCTGGGAACTGAAGTCAAAAGAAACCTAAAACAACCTACAAAACATAAACAAACTAAAGGGGCGCCTGGCGCCCTCTAGGGGTTAACCCTTACACTTTGAAGGCAAAATATGAAGCAATGAGGTGTGGCTAAGTATTGTACGTCCCACAGTAGTTTGTGGTAATCATAATTTTCACATTTTAGATTATTGGATGAGAATACATTTCTAGAAAAATGTTCAGTTTGAATACAAAAATACTAACAGGAAAAAAAAACAACCCTTCTAAGTACAAAGCGGTCATTTTTTCCTTTTATTACTTTTATTTTTATTTTCTTTAAAACAAAAAATTCATTACTTGCTCTGTGTGTTATTTGTAGCCTAAAGAAGTTCGGCCCTGAACCACATCAGCTTTAAAATGAGCAACAGAAAGTGCAGCTGTTACTTTATGGAATATGTTCAGAATTTAAGTCCCGCCTTTGTGTTCCAGGATTGGCTTGCATGTAAAGATCTAACCAATCATAATGAGACAGAAGTTTTGTAACCGATCATAAGGTTGAAGCAGAGGTTTGTTGCAAAATGATTACTTTAATTTCCACACTGCTCAGTCTCAATCTCAGCTGGTCATTTAGTGGATTGTTCTCAATGCACTATGGCTTTAGCAATATTGAACATGACATTGAAATATGACGGACGTGCGACATGTATGTCCAGTCTAATGTGTATAAGATACTGTATCTATGGCTACAGAAATTGGAAAATTGAGAAATTGGAAATTGAGTGCTGAAGTGTCTTTAATATTTAGGAGAGGGAGACCTCTGCTGGCCTGGAAGTGTAATGTTAAGGGTGTTGTATATTCACTGCTTAGTATGTGCAGTATGTCCCATTGACCAAACCCATCTCTACAGCACCACAGTGATAATGTGTAGTTCATGATGATAAACATACCATGTTTTAACCATTACTATTATATACTAAATGGACATACAAAACCTTATTGTCATGCATAGGGTTTGTAAAACATGACTAATATTTTAGACAGTCTGAAGAAACAAAAATATACAAATTGCATAATAAAATACAAAGAAAACACATATTATATAATAAAAATACACACATCAGAATCAACCAAGAGGTTATCATTTTATACCCCGCGATGTATTTAATAGAGCTGCAAACACCATGCTTTCACATAATACAAGGGGTGTTCAAGTCAAACTGGGACTTTTACGTTATGAGTGTAAAAAATAGCTTTCTTTCTGCTACACTAATGCACTTATCCCAGCTTTTCATTAGTGCTTGCATGCCATCAATGGAGAAAGTTTGCTCATGAGCCATGATAAGACTTGCTGTATCACATCAGACACACTAGCCTCTCAGGAACTCCATTAATGGCCCAAATATGTGGGAGTGGCTTGGAGTGCTTTAAAGTATTCTTTAAATATCGATTGGTTTTGCAGATTCATTAAGAAGAAAATTCCCGGTTTGACTTGAACACCTCTCATTCATATTATACAGTTCACATTTTTAGGTCAGTTCTTAATAAACTGTAGGTCGTAACACTACTGGTTACTACATATATTGTGGTTTAAGAAATTCCATATGAATACATCCTATAGCTTTAAGTCTTTTTTTTTTAACTTTACATATGCATATATATATATATATATATATATATATATATATATATATATGTGTGTGTGCATATACTGTATTCATATGTTTTTGCTACTTCTAGAGCCTAAAGAATGCCTGGCTCGCAAACTATGCCAAAGACACAGCCAACCCTGGTGTTCTGGTCCTGCTTGGCTGCGGTACTGTCTCCAGCATGTGTGGGCAGCTGGCCAGCTACCCTCTGGCTCTGATACGGACTCGTATGCAGGCACAAGGTAGGTACTGTGTCCATGTAAAAGCCCCAAAGAGCTCTGAGAGCCACTCTTGAATGCCTGATGGACACCAGATGTGTCTCCATGCTGTTTGTGCATGAGGGAGAGCTGAAAAGACTACAGAAATGGCTGGCATTTTAGAAGGCATTTAGAAAGCTGGTACTTTGGCAATAAGCAAAAAAGCACAGAAGTCTTTTTGATAATTAATCTTTATAAAGTGTTGTGCTCATGTCATATTCATTTAGAGAACCAATCATATATATATACATTTTTTTAAACGTTTTTTGATGCATTAATAACTGGTGTCAATCTGTGTTGTGGTTTCAGCATCGCTCAGTAACTCGGAGCAGCCCTCTATGAGGTCACTCGTTAAGAGCATCGTGGCGAAAGAAGGCTTTTTCGGGCTCTATCGGGGGATCCTACCCAACTTTATGAAGGTCATTCCAGCTGTTAGCATCAGCTACGTAGTGTACGAATACACAAAATCATCCCTGGGTATCTCAAAATAAATGTCACTGGGCCATGTTCCCAAATCACAGCGTAGAAGAGCTACAGTCCAGGATCTGTTTATCTTCTTACGCACAGGAAGAATGATTTAATCACATGGATCAGCCATAGTCTGATCCCAGATCAGCATTCCTGTCATAAAAAGCTTCACGAATCCAGGCTTGTTTTACAACAAACGTTATCGTAAAAAGTACAGAATTAGACTTTTGAATTGCATCAGTAGTGTCTTATTTATAAGGACGAAGAACTGGGATGGACTCATGTATACTGTAATTCAACTACATTATTTAATTATAATTGTATAATAATTATATATTATATTTTATTCTGTATGTGTTAATTATTTGTTTATTTAAAGTTGTAGTAATAGAAAGGCCTGGTCACTGTACTTGCTTATGACATGCTACGACCTCTTTATTGTGTCTATGCATGTAAAAATCTGATCTCCGTGAATGGTCGCTTTATTTCTGTTATATAACATTTTATATTTTTAACGTTTATTTTATGCTTATATATTTTAGAGTCCGAAACACCACCAGATAACTTAACACCAGTGCACATCTGAAGATACTGATGTATTCAAATGTGTAGTTTAACTTCCACATTAGTAAATAATAAAACATCTGTTCCAAAAGGAAGGAGGCCAGCGTTTCAGACACGACGCAGGCAGTCTGATCATGGCTCTGGTGTACTCAGAAAACTTTCTACCTTGATGATATACAAGCACTAGTGAAATGATAAGTGCATTAGTGTAGCAGGGGATTATATAGAGAAATAAAGGTAGTTTCTACTCTCGTAACTCTGTTTATTATTCTTTACAATCAAAAGTCCCGGTTTGATTTGAACACCCCTTGTAAAAAATATATATATATCACCTATGATTCAGAAATGAGGAGAGAGATGGCAAGCCAAAAGAAAGGCAAGGTGGTCCAAATATGTCCTGCATGGCCCATATATAGCCATGACCTTTTTTAACCCCAACATTTTTTCTACAACCTTTTGTGTATAAGGAGAATGATTGGAAAAATGCACCTGATAAAAACAATACTGCATCATCTATACTTATCCGCTGTACTGTTTGTCATTTTAATATACGGTTCATGATCAAGAGACCAGGGTCAGAAAGTCAAGGCAGTTTTTTTCCCCACCATACTACATTTGTTTTTATTTCTTAGTGATGTAATGTCTAGATACTGGGCCTTGTTTTATGATCTTTCAGCAATCAGTACACATAAGTATTAATGTTTCGCAAATTCAGGAGCTTTCGTAAGATTTGATTTTCCAAACTAGCTGATTTTAATAACTACCAACTTTCTTGTATAAATGCTCCAACTATTGATTTATGAATAAATTGTCTAATATCTGGATGTACTGAACTCCAAAATAATCTAGAACCCTATTTGAAGCATGTGACTTGAGACGACTTTAGCTGTTAGCATTACACCATAAGTCTAACCTCAAGACTTATCTTAACATTTGCATTCCTACCAAGATGCTAAGTAAACGGCATGCTAACACTTTAGCCTATATCTTTATGTGGATAATGACTGAGGCTGACGGTAAATCCTAATGCACAATGTTAGACTGTTAAAAGTAACTATTTATGCTTGGATTCTAATGCTTAAATAAAGAGCACGCTAATTCATCTTGTATAAAGAGTCTGCGGTTTTAGAGTAAAAGTCTCCGTGCATGGACATATACTGTAGTATACTTAATAATGTCTGGAAGACACTATTTCTTATTATGTAGAGTGCAGTACTCTTGGGATTGTGCCAGTGTTGTCATGGTAACTGGGCAACCATGACTGGCCTTTGGACCTCCTAAAAGCTTGTGATGTCGACAGGACAAGTTTGTTGTTGTCAGCACTTCTTGTCTTGAACAAAGATTCTAGAACAAAATGCTTTGTTGTTTTGTACCCACCTCCCCCTATTTATTTATTTATTTATTTATTTATTTTTAATAAATCATTTTATATTCCTTATTTCTGTGATGTCATTTTTGCTCACACAGCATAATAGTCCTTGAAAGGACACATATTTCCTTCAGGCTCCATAATTATGATGGCAAAGCTGTATTTTGAACAGAAACTGATACAGAATCATGTATATTCATAAACTTGCCCGGTGTATCATTTAAACATAAATGTATATGTATATGTATAAACATAATCAGACTTGTATATATAAATATTGTATATTGCATATATCACAGCTTGAGCGTTGTAATATAAGGATTATGATTCAGCCAAGCTCAGCACTATTGCAGCCAGTTATGCCGTGCTCCAATAAGCAGCGCTTTACTGTATTATACTGTTGCCAGGCAAACTACAAAACATGAAGGACAGCGTGATGAAGGAAGGTGGCGATGTGAGCCTGCTGTATAGCACTTTACTGTTTTAACAGTCCGACCACATTTCGGTCATTTTTAAATCATTAAATATGAAGATTTGCTTGATTTGTGAGATGTCATAACCTTGTAATGTATATAGAGGATTTCTGGGTCTCACTTCAGGTTCTAACCTTCCAAGATTTAAGAGTCATCTTGGTGAGGTAAGATTTAATACCTCTAAATATTAAACAAAATGGTGAGTGCAAAGTTATCTGGCTGTAGAATTTATTTTAATTGACTTTTAGAAAAATTAAATTACGTAATTTTTCTGCATAATCTTGCTTTCCAATACACATCACAAGCTTTCGGATCCCATCCGTACAAAATGTTTTAGACTGAGCTATGAGCCTCAAATGCACCGCTGTCTTCACTTCTTCGTCAGAAGTGAATCTTCATTCTTATATGGCTGCTTTTCAGGGGAACAAACAGGTTGAAGCCTAATGGAAGGAGTCAAGGACTATAGGGAGGATTCTTTAACACCTCAAACCAGTGGCAACAGTGTGTCGAACCTTTTTCCTGATAGTGTTCCTATACTGGCCCTTGAGAATCCCAGGAAACTGTAAGCATCAATTTTTTTCAGTGCAGCCAACAGAATGTGGATGAATTCTTGACTCATCATGATATGTAAGTGGATAAGGAATCATACAAAGCCATTTTTGTTAAACAAATATTAAAGATCAACCCAAAGAGTATTGAAATCATGATCATTACATTGTAACCTCCAGCTGAACTATAGACACTGATATCTCTGAGACCAGCGGTCCTGACGTAAAAGGCTGTCCTGATCTCTTTAGTCAGTTTGTGAAAGTCAAGAAGTGATATATGATGCACCGTAAAATCATAACATTGTGACTTTGAACGACTCGATACGCATGAATACTCTCAGAAGTGATTCTCACCATATGTTCATAATATTGATTTTCATTATACAAGAAATTAAGGTCTGTAATACAACGAAATGGCTGTATTATGCATAAACGAACAAAAATATATATAAATACAATGGTCTGTTTCAATGTGTAAAATTAAGAAGTTCTGAATTTTCTGTAAATTATTTCCACTCTTTCTCCAGATGCTGCAACCTTGATTTCCAAATGAAATGCAAAATGATTTTCATCTTAAAATAGGACTTTGAACCACTGTGCAACAAACAGTCCAGTTCTTTTTCTCCTTAACCTACTTAAGACACGTCTGACGTTGTCTCTGGTTCAGGAGAGGTCAGATACTACAAATACAACAGTTGTGGCCGATTTCCTGAAGTGTGTATCTGTGCGTTGTGGCTCTTGATGCGATGACTTCAGCCTCACTCCACTCCTTGTAACTCTCCCAACTTGTTGAATCAGCTTTGCTTGACAATGTTATTAAGGCCGAGGTAATTCCTGTCGCTTGTGCACCTTTTTTCAACCACACTTTTTTTTTTTTTAAATTCAGTCAAGTTTCCATGAATACAATCCGACAGCACCTTTTGTAGCTTACCCTTCTTGCAGAGGGTGTCAATGATCATCTTCTGGAGAACTATTAGCAGTCTTCCCCATGTGGTGAATTAGACTGAGAGATAAACTGTATTTATAGCAATTTACTCAATGTCTAATATTACAATAAAAGTGTAATATTCTAATAGTCCAAGATATTAACCGCTGTAAGCCAAATGGTAAAAAACATTTCACTTTACATGTAATGAATCAAGATAGGAGTTGCTTCTTTTTACATTTAATTAGGAAAGAAAAGTAACCTTTTCGTGATATTGTACTTTTTCATCGTGCACTGACAATTGTTTTGTGTCTCTAGTGAGAGACCATGCAAACGGACTATAGACCTAGGTTAGTAGCTAGGTTAAAGTCAGCTTGCTGTTTAAGCAGCAATTTAAAACGTTTGTTCCATCAAGTAGTTGCGACTCCCCCATGAGCTGACGACTTGATACTGGATAAACCCGAATCTGCTGAGTTTCTTCAAAATGCCATAGCAAAGACTAACAAGTCGTCTTATCCTAATAAAGATTTTTATTTTTCAGTTTTAAATAGGCCAACAAACCATAAAAATACATACAGGTCAGTAAAATGATCAGCCACATACTCACATGTGCACATCAGCATCAAGGTTTAAGATTGTAAACCGCCTTCAAAAACAGAATTTATAGACTGGTTAAATTGCTGCTCACAAGAAGGTTGATGGTACTGTGGGATTTTTTTTCCTGTTTGCTTTATCCTGAGGGTCAATTAAAATGAGCTCAGATTGAATTAATTCAACTGGTCAATGCTGATGTAGTTAAAAGCCCTCTCCAGTCTGAGAATGCTCAAAGGCGTGAAATTAAATTAATGTTGACAGGGCTTTCATTTTACTGAACAAAAATTTAAAAAAAAATCAATCAAACACATGACCATTCTTAAGTCCAGGGAAAAAAAAATAATAATAATCACCCCAATAGCCCCAACATGAAGGAATTTACATTGCTGTCATGAAAAAAATACATTCTCTATGAATAAAAACCTAGCTGTAGACTAAATGAAATTCGTGAGGGAGCGATACAATATTGGTATCACAAAAACAAATATTTCACCCAGACAGACCAAAAAACAAACAAAACAAAAAGACCCTCCTCCCATTTTAACGTCATGATTCACATCCTTGTTGATGGGATGCACACTATCACAGGACATAAGGAATTACATGATCATGATTTGAAGTTAAAACATCTTAAAATAATAAATGGATCTCACATAGTGGTAGAAGGGATTTAGGCTTCTGTAGGGCACACTTCGAGTGTTTCTCCCTCAAACCAAACAATTAATCATTCCCTTAATATCGATAATTGAAATCCTTCTACATGCTTTCAAACCAGATGGAGATTATCAATCCACAGCAACAGACACTTCAATGGTTTTTCCTGTTCGACCACATCAGAGCAGAAAATCAAATGAGTCAGAGCAGGAAAACAACACAAAAGACTTTGCTGTATTAAGTTCCTAAGTCTTGCCTCTGGAGCATGTAAGTATGCAAAATGCATTTTATTGCTGAGCTGGTTGGACTTGTAGATGATCCTTAATTAGAGGGAAAAAAAATGGTGGATGAAGGGAGCAGCACTGTGTTTATTAAAAAAAAAAAAAAAAAAAAAAAAAAAAAACCCCACAATGCCAACATGCACAGTACAGCAAATAAAACAAAAATACCCCTTTTCACCCATTCATAGTTGCTCTATTATTTAGCTGTTTAGAAGCAGAAATGTTCGGATTTATATAGCGCAAGAAAACGGAGAGAAGGGGAGGGAAAAAAACAGGTCAAGATAAACGAAGAGGTAACAAAAGGAAAACTCAAAAAAAAAAAAAAAAAAAACAGAATGCTTTCATTTTCTGACTAGAAAAAAACCTAAAACATCTTTTATAGCATTTTCAAAAGAAAAGTAAATACAAGGTGCATGCGACAGCTTTTTCATCGGTTCGGGGTAAAGATGATGGTGGAGGACAATGATGGTGAGAGCGGGGTCATGATTCCTCGTTTCCTGAGTCGTCTTCGTCGTAGCAACAGTCCTCGTCGTTATTGTCCTCCAAGTCCTCGTCATCATAGTAATCATCGTAAAACAAGTCAGAGCCCTCATCTGTAGGGGGGGCGCGTGTGCGCACACAGTACTCAGCCAGCGTAGTGGGAACTTTAACGCCGTCTCGCTCTGCTTCTGCTTTAGTGGCCAGGACTTGCTTCCTGTGAAACAGACGTATGCAAAAGATTTAAAAACCTTTAAAGGAAACATGGGTAACTTACTGCCCTTTAGAAAAAAGTATTCTGGATTTATTTTTTGTTTATTGTACATTTAAAAAAAATCCCCAGGAAAGAGAGAACAAAACCGTTTCTTGCTAAGGAGATACACGATTTATTCGTGTTGTAATCTGATGAGGAGCCAAAAGAGCATGAGTGAGTGAGAGTGCGTGTGTGCATCTGTGTGTTAATGTGTATTTTTACATTGCATGCCTGGTTAAACTGACCAGGAACTGAGTGATACATTGGTGTTTTTATTTGCTCTTGGTGTGTTTAAACAGACACAGATGTGTCTGTCTATTCCCTACATCATTTTAGCCTGAATAGCTCAGAAAGTCATGGGTTTAACCCCAAACACCACCAATCTAACACTGTTGAGCAGGGTCCTTAACCCTCAACTATTCAGATGTTGCATAATGAGATAAATGCAAGTTTCTCTGAATGAAGGTGTTTGTCAAATGCCATTAATGTTAATGTAGGACACACCCTGTATTTTATGGAAAAAGAGTATGAGCCCTTTTATCCATGTTTTAGTGCATTTGCTGATATTGCAAAATAAATTAATATACACACTGCATGACACTTTTTTCATAAATATTTCTACCAACCAAATTTTTTATCCCATTAAAAGCTATATCATGGTTGAAAAAGTATGAAATCAGATAAAGCTTGATTCTAAAATTTATATAAGAATACATAAGCTGAAGTTTTTATATAAACATAATTCAGGTTCTCTCAAATCCAGCTCTGGTGGGTTTTAGTGGAACTCAGTTTGACTTCTCTAGTAATTACCAGTTTTAATAGGCGCACTGGAGAGGAAGGGGTGGGGGTGAACGAAACTATGCCGCCAGGACCACCCTGAACCAACTGCCAGCAAGTTTCTCAGTATGCTATCTAACCACAAGAGGGCACACCTTGTTCAAAACCGTTCTGGCAGATGTGTGACGCTTAAAAAGATGGCATACACCCACCTCAAAAAGCTAGTACAATGACTCATCATAAAAAACATCTTTTCTTCACTATAATGCCAACAAGTGAGTGAGTGAGTGAGTGAAACTTGTGCCAAGAGATCACTACAGTGCTGCATGCTTGACCCCTACACTGAGGCCCTTTTATGCTGTGGAAGGCATTTTGCTGGCATGGTTCATGCCCACTTGTCCCCTTAGGACAGCAGGGTGGTGTCGCTGCAAATTAGCACAAAGTTCATCTGACTAATCATGTAGGCTGAACCTTTATAAACTGATGGGTGTGGCCTCTTCCAGAATTAAGAATGAGACCTCCCCGAACGGTGTGATAAAAATAAAAATGAATGATTTTAGACCGACACCATTCTCCACCATTTCAGTTCATTGTGGCGCATCATGGTTTTTTGCTTTCATTTATAGGTGGTAAATTAAATAAGATTTGGAAAAACTTAATCCTTTTATACCTCAAGATAATCCTGAGACGAGAATCTTACCGAATGATCTCTGCATACTCTCTGTCCTTTCCTTTACTATCCCTCCACTTGCGGTACATCACGGAGGCGTCGACGTTAGCGGGAGAGAAAGTGTTGGGCTCGTTCAACAACGATATGACGCTCAGCAGGATGGTTCTGAAACACCCAGGAACAACACACCAAGGTTAACACGTGGCTTTACAAAAGATCTGCACATGACAAGATTTCACAATCCTACTGCTGGCTCAGCACATGAGCTTGTAAAGATGTCAGTGAGAGTTGACAGAATATTAAGGTTTTTAGGGGGAAAAAGAAACACACAAAAAAAATCTGACCTAAAACCTCTAAGGAAAATAGTGTGACAATCATGACTTGACGGCGTGTCGAGGTTCATTCTGTAACATGAGTTTTGTCCAGGACAGGCTGTTGATTTTTCACACATTTAAAAAAATATATATTTTGTGCAGTGACAGCTGCTCTTCAAACACATGCATGCACATGCTCTGCTCACACACACAGACCATTAACTTCCAGGAAGACACAAGGCTTTCCAACAAGTCTACAGACATGACAAAAACAAATCTAGAACAGGAAGGGACTGTTAGTCACTTCCTACCACATGACTAAAACGCACAAGACTACCATTCTGCACCTACATCAAAACAGCGAGTTTGCAAGGGAACAAAGAAACGGAAGCATAAAGAAATATTAAGCTTTTGAATCAAAACATGCATAGCATTACAAAATAAAATCTCTCTCATGACATACATCCAAAGACACAAGTAAGGCGTGATGAGATACGTGTGTGTGGTGTTTGTTGCGTGTTCACCTGACGTTCTGTGTTGGATTCCACCTCTCTGAGGGAAGTTCTCCACTCTGTGGGTCATCTACTGGAGGGTGAAGGATAGAGATACACACGTCTCCATTCTGAAAACACAACGGTCATTTACAACGTTTAGCATCGTGTCCTTTACAATGGGGGCCAAAAGCCTGTGCACCAGGGCCACGCGATATTTTCTTAACACAATACACTGATACATCTGCTGGGATTCTCCACCTAGATTGTTCATAAATACAGCATACTCAAGGGAGAGATGATATTTAGTTGCATGGACATGTGTGCCACATTTTCAAAATAACACAAACACTACAAATAAAACATAAGATTTTATGGGGAAGAGCATCAATGAAAAGACTTTAAAAAATTAAAAATAAATAATATCTATATATCTACAGTACAGGCCAAAAGTTTGGACACACCTTCTCATCTATCTGCCATTGGGTTTTTCTTTATTTTCTTGACCATTTACATTGGTAGATTCTCACTGAAGGCATCAAAACTATGAATGAACACATGTGGAGTTATGTACTTAACA
>JAQMYG010000018.1:13481824-13503367 GCA_030014215.1 Clariallabes teugelsi
CGCCCCCCCCAAGAAAAATAAAATAAACAATGGCATACTCTTACCTCATAAATGTTAGGGTGCCACATTTTGGTGAGGAATCTGAAAGCTGGAGGGGAGTAGGGGTAGTCAATCGGGAACTTAATACGTGCCTAGGAGGGAAAAAGAAAAAGAAAACTGAGTTTACCAATCATAATGTGAAGGAATGCAAGTAAACGGGCTCGTATTCGCTGTGTAGGTTCTCAGCTTTAGACCTCATTAAGTCTGATTTCATGCTGAACCCTAACAAAGAGCTTGGCTTGATTGTATAGGACGATTTTGTATCCATTAAAGTCCTACAGTAACCACTGTGGCCTACAAATGATAATTGGATCAGGCATGCATTACGAATCAAGGATAACCGAACAGAAATGCCACAGGGGAACATACTAAACAAAAACAAAACTGAAGCAAATCCCAGGCATTGCTCATTCTATCACCCCCAAAAAAATAAAATAAAAAAATCTGGTATACTGATCACACAAGGCACTTCACAAACATGCTGCCAAGATCAAGTAGCTGCAACTGAAACACAACCTGTGTGTCGTTTCTCCGCCAGAGATACACGAGTAGTCAGGGATCAGAGAACAGTGTGTAAAATATTGAAAATGTTCACGTGGTGCCAAAAGGTCTGCATTACATAAAACGTCCAGCTGGAATTAAAATTTGAATGAGACGGAACGATGCAGAATTTGCTGATCGGCTCGATTAGCACTCTAATGAGACACATTAGCCGTGCGATCAGTGACTGATAGACATTAGGTAGTCACCAATTATTCATACTTTGTGCTGCATATCATGTGCCCACAGGACTGACATTAACCTACTTAAAAAGCAATCAGTGAGTTCGATTCCCTGGAGCTTGACAACTGCGTGCGCTGTATTTTTCTAATGATCTTAACAATCAAGAAATGTAACTTATTTTCGGACATTTTTCACAAAGTTGACATTCCAATTATGTTATTGTCATTTAACCAAGTGCACAGCGTGTGTAGAAACGCCAAGTCTGCAGGAGAAGCATCACGGCTGATTAGATTAAAAAAAAAAAAAAAAAAAAAACTATGGAAATCCCTGGGGTCAGGCGGTTAAAAAAATATATATACTTTTTTAAATTCATGGGAGAATCCATGCACACAAATTACTAAACTGCGAGTACGGTCTACTAAACTGTGCTGGTCACAAACCGCATTCGGTTTAGTGAACTATGTGCACGGATTATGAACTAAATAAATTAAATCTTTTAAAGTATTAAAAAGATTTATATTTTTGTCTGTTTTGTTTCAAATAGAAGTCCTCATATCGTTAATATTCTTCCGCAGAATATGATCTTATTAAAAATGACCATATTTAATCTATCAGTGTTTGGACATTCCTTCAATAACTATGTATTAATAAATACATAAAGATAAACGATATAGGCGGGCAGATTCAATGCCACATATTTTCCTTTCTTCTGAATAAACATGAGCATCTTTCCTAACCACACTGTTTACAATATAGTTATAAAAATACTAACGATTGCTTATGTGGCGGCATTAGACATCAGCAAATATTAGCATCAACACCGAGTGACTATTTATGATCTGGCTTTCAGCGCAAACATGGAAGCACAGACGACAATATGCTACTCATGAGCTAGCTAAGGAGCTGATTTGTCAGCCCACTTATGGTGCCCATAATTCATTTAACAGTCATGCCTTATTTTCATAACAAGAGCGGATAGATAGTTGTTACGAAGGCCAGTTACTGTTAAGCTGGTTAATTATATATTTCTTAACCCTTCTGCTATTGAGACTCTCTTGCTTCTTCATAAATTTTAAAGCCATTCATAAGCAACAATTAGTAACTTCACACAAACGTGTTGCTGCTGAAGCCCTACACCTAGTTTTCATTCCACCTGAGAGAAGGCACGCCCGATTGCATCTATTTAATCAGTTGATCTTGGCTTTCAATGGCCTATCAGGTGTAGCTCATGCTTGATTGGAATGAACACTGGCAGTCAGGCTTCCCCTTTAGGAATAACACAGGACACCTCTGTTCGTTAGCAAGCCTTCACAAGTAATGCTTTGCTCAACTGCAATAAAAACAATTTGTTTTATTTATCAAACAGGATACTAATGAGGCCATTTGTGAAATAATTCACAATGGCATTTATGTGAAAAGTGTGTGTGTTACAATCCAGTTAATTTGTATCCTACTACACAGACCAGCCATAACATTTAAACCTAATACTGTGTAGGTTCCCCTCAAGCGGACAAAACAGCTCTGACCCTTTGAGGCACTGACTCCACAAGATCAAGGCCAAGACAACACCTTGAACCTTTTCTCATGTTCCTCAGACATTGATGAACATTTTAAGCATCATCAAAGGAAAGGTTATCCCGCCGCAAAAGGCCACTGCCATTACGCAATACCAGTGCCATGAGCGGTTGTCCTTCCTTGGACCACGTTTGTTAAGTAACAACCACTGCATACTGGGAACATCCCACAAGAGCTGCAGTTTTGGAGTTGCTCTGATCCAGTCACCCGACCATCACAATTTGGCCCTTGTCCAAGTCGCTCAGATTATGTTT
This sequence comes from Clariallabes teugelsi, assembly GCA_030014215.1. Classification (NCBI taxonomy): domain Eukaryota; kingdom Metazoa; phylum Chordata; class Actinopteri; order Siluriformes; family Clariidae; genus Clariallabes; species Clariallabes teugelsi. The sequence goes on from JAQMYG010000018.1 coordinate 13,484,416, forward strand.
TTCCTGCTTCTTACTCCTATCGTAAAAAAAGAATAATCAGGGCACACTGACAATCGTGCATGGACTACAGAGCAATCCAGTTTCACACTGAATGGACTCTTCTTTTTAAAAAAAAAGATTTTAATTAAAAAACCCGGATTAACCCTTAAAACTTATACAGCATGAATCCGTGCCTGTAAAAGTGATTGATTTAGAAAAACATAAAATTCAGTTGCTTATAAGGAAGTCCTGTCAGTGTGTCGACAGATATCAAACTGTGCATTTGGGTTTTCTGATGTGTCATATAGAAAGAGTCATCATTACCCCAAAAAGGCCATGAATTTTACTGCCACAAGAATATGGGAACGATGTAACAAAAAATGTAGATCTCACAAAATATGGGGGGGGAAAAAAAAAAAAAAAAGAATATGCACAACTCACTCTCTCTCTCTCTATATACATACATATACTATACATATAAAAAATATATATAAATATAAAAAAGGTAGTCATGCATGTTTAGTTCTTAATTTTGTTTTACTTCATCTTAATCACATATGGGTAGATGGAGGGGAGAATTAGTAGACTGGGTCAATGAAATATGAAATTAATAGAAATATAAATCAAACTATGTTAAGAGTCATAACCATTTGTTTGCTGTATGCAGTAGACCACTTTTGTGCTGGGAAGTAATGCCAGACCATACCGCATACCTACCACCGCAAATATACAGTATTTCAGACCTGTGGGAAACACTTGAGACTGATGTGAACCACGCCAAAGTTATACTTACTTCCATTTTTTATTTAGACTTTACTGAAAAGTTTTAAAATATATATATTTATTTCAAATTACATTTAAAACTATATGGAAATGTAAAACTTGGGTCTTTAAACAAGACTAGTAAATAATTCTACACATTGTGACCATATAAAATTCACCATTCGATTATGGGAAAATCCTAATTAAAACCTATTAAAGAAAAATAGCAGTTGCAAAAGCTGAGCTGCATGACTGGAATTTTTTTTTTTTTTTTTTTAGCACTTTCAGCATATACTGACAACATGAAAAATCTCAGCCATGCATCAAAATCTGGTGTAAAGCCTTCCCAGAAGACAACTTAACATTTTTAACCCCAGAATCTCTGAACTTTATAGGATGCACAGCTATAAACGCTTGCCATAAATTGTTTGATGGATCGATTATTTAGACAGTGCTGCTCACACACTATATCAGCTTTCACCTGGAGATCAAACGGAATCTCCAAATCCCACATTTTTTACCAAAATAGACATGAAAACATTCTACAAAACATAAAAAGCACTTGAGGAAACATTGGTTGGGCACACTTACTGGATCATACACTTTTGCCCCTCACTAAAAGCCTAAAGCCAGGTTGTGGTGAATTGTACGAACAAAGTATCAGCATCCTGTCGCACATTTGCACACTTTCATCACGTCAGAAGAGACAAAAAAAGCTAACCAAGAAAAATTATGTCTGTAATTTTTTTAACTAAAGTTGTGAGCAATCTTGTTGCTCATAATGAAAGATGACAAAGAGAGCCTCTGGTCAAGAAGTAAGGTAAAATCAATTCAGCTGTTTGGAAACACTTCCGTTTCTAGACTGTAGCTGATCTGTTATCCGATCTCTCTCCACTGCTCATCTGCCAATCTTAGTGCGAAAAACTCTTTTACCTCCACTTATATTTCAGTTCAGTGCTGGGCAAAAAAAAATAAAAAAATCTCCAAAGCACAAAAAAAAAATTTTTCTCTGTGCCCGCAAGGGCTACCAGATCACTGATAAAATACCCTAAAGCCACACCCATTCATAAAAACACCACGCAAGATCAGTACCAGAACCCATACTGTAACACGTTTATATATACATATTTTGACTAAACTTGCCCAATTGTTTATGACCCACTCCACACACATTTATGCATAAAAAAAAAACAAAGTAGACTTATGTTTTATTTACAATAACAAATAAAAACATTTTTATTTTACACAATAGGGAAGGAACAGTGGACCGGTGTAGAACAAAGTCTACATGAAATAAAAATCAACATCCCTTGTATTGCACTTTAACCCAACAATTAAGTATTAAATGCACTGACTGGCGCAAAAAAAAAAAAAAAAAAAAAAAAAAAAACGCCATTACAGAAGAGTCAAATTATTGGGCTGCATCAAACTCAAAGTCTAAAGAAATCGACTAAGGAGAATGAAATTACTGGATCAGGGTTAAGAACCCTTTAACACATTATCAAAACCTGGAACGAGAGTGCTGAAACGTGGGTGGGGAGGGAAAAAAATAATAAATCATGAATGGATATCACTTAAACACTTGAAGGTGCATAGTAAAAACAAAATCCAGCAATAGAAACCACAGCTATGTTTAATAGTGAAAGTAAGAGCATTGCCATATACTCACACCGCGTGATGAGAACTCTCAGGACTGGGACTAAACTTATGGTTGTGTGGGCATAAAAAATAACTAAAAAAATAAATAATAAAAAAATAATTAAAAAAACACTTGTTTCGACTGCTCCTGTCGAGGGGTCGCAAAAGTGGACCATCTGACCTGCACACAACTTTGGCACAAGTTTTACGTCGGATGCCCTGTGCCAAAGTGGTGTGTGGATCGGATGGTCTGCTGTGGCAACCCCGTGACTGATAAGACTGACCAGAAAAATAAAGATTTGAATTTGGCAGGGAGCATAAAGACTGGACTTTGAAGCATTAGGAAAAAAAGATCAGCGGTTCTAATGAGTCAAAATTAAACCTAGCCCAGAGTTATGGGTGCATCAAGGTAAGAAGGGACGCGCAAGAAGCGATGTTCCCCATCATGCATAGTGGTCACTATACAAGCCTCTGGAGGCAGTGTTATGATCTGAGGTTGCTTCAGTTGGTCAAGTCTAGGCTCAGCCACAGTATCTGGCAACAAAATGAAGTCAGGTGATGACCTGAATGCACCGAGTGACCGGGTTATCATATCTGTGGAGTTTTTCCTTCCTTGACGGCACGGCCAGATCCCAGACTAAAATAAAAGTGGGTGAGAACACGAGGAATCATTTTCACACATTAACTGGTCACCACACTGTGTGCTGTAATCAAAGCTAAAATTTTCTTTTTTTGACCAGGCAGTGTATTTTATTAAAGTGTATATATAGTTGGGTGACTGATCTGAACTGAGGGCACTGCTGCGTGCAAGGGAAGAGTTTGTTTTCCTCTGGGACTCTCATTAGCTTTTTTCCTGTCATTGCTGTACTTGAAAGGACTCTTACAGTAAGTGATTCATCATGATAAAAACAAAAATCAAGTTATGTCTTAAAAGTCTTTATATGTTGGGGACAGTAACACCTTTTAACAAAATATTATATAAACATTTATCTAAGTATTGAAAATGCTGTTACACCTGAAGTGTAACACTGTATAATGGCCAAAAGTATATAGACATCTGACGATTACACCATGTGCTTTCTCAAAAACGTGGTCCAGATTCAGACCTCCTTCACTTTCCACTAGATTTTGAAGCCCAGCTTTTGGGATTAGGGTTCATTCAGCCACCAGAGCATGCAGCTGACATTCCAGTTCATCCTAAAGGTGTCCAGTGAGGATGAGGTCAAGACTCAGTACACAGCACGCAAGTTTTTCCACTTTAACCTTGGCAAACTGTGTTCTATGCACATACGCACTGCCATGCTGGAACATGTGAATATCATGCTGGAAAGCTAGTTACAGTGAAAAGAAAGCATAACATTTGTGCATACAAAGACATTCTGTAGATTTCTTTAAAAAAAAAATTGCACTGTCTGTACACCCTTAAACCAGGAACAGAGGCAGTGACAGGAGGTCTGATGTTTTAAGGACATAATGAGTCTGACACAACGTTAGGGGGTATAAACAATAGTAAATAATTAACAGATAACATACTGATTTCTTACATAAAGTGAATCAGGCGTTTACACCACAGTAAAATAGCGTCAAAGCTGCTGTGCATAAAGAACAATGAACTGAAATATCGGAGGAGATTAAGACTGAACAACCAGTGCAGGCTTTTATATCTGGATCGCATTTAAAATATCATGCAGCAAGATGTAGATAGCCTGCCTTTTTAATTATGACTGGTTACATGAATTTGGCCTTGTCCATGATTTGTTTAGGTCGCCACAACTATGACAGAGCTTTTTCACACTAGGTGTGAATGATTGGTCCCGTGACCAGAAACAATTGCTCCTCTCTCCCCACCATTCATGATCAAGACAACCTTTACAAGCGGACTCTGGCACGGTTCCTGAGCTTAAAAACCACTTGTGTTCACACTGATCAAAAAGAATCAGCCTTTTGGTCAAGTGTAAACGATCAGGAAATTATCCTGGGTCCCTAACATGAAAACACCCTCAATGTAATTCATAATTACAATATGTAAACATCAGCTAATCTGAAAAACTCAAATTAACACAAAACAAAATGCTAAAATTATTTGAGAACAAAGAACTCCCTCTCTCAAACTGATAAATTAATTTTCCCGTCGGTTTGATTCCTCGTTCCACTGCTGGTTAGTTAAAGTGCAGCCTGTTGTGAACAGCTGCAAAGCAGCACTACTGGTTCTGGCACTGTTCACTGGGAGCCCTGCAGGTTCTCTCGCGCTCTCTCTCTCTCACACTCTCACACACACACAAACGGCGAAAGAGAAAGAGAGAGGAGAAGCTCATACTCCCAGGTTTGGCACTGCTCAAGTCTGAACAGAGCCTCAGAAGGTAATGACGACAGAGTATCGGCCAAACCCAGAGAGCTTCACCAGTGTGTAAACAGAGACGGTGGAAGGACTCGTGTCAGTTTGACCCAGTTTCAGAACTCCTTCAGAAACACATTTCACTCACTTCTCTTTATATTAACCAACCATACCCACTTCCGTTCTGATATCCGTTAGCTAGACAATAAAATGCCCTCATTAGGACTGTGTGTGAGAGAGAGAGAGATCAGGAACTGAAACTTAGATCATTTCCTATCCGAGCAAAGTTTATTCAAAGCATTACTTCTTATAAACTGCGTGAAAACAAAGCTTTAAACAACTGTGTTCAATACTTGTGCAGTAAAATACATTATTCTTTATGGAGAATTGATTTGATAAAGCAGACATTTCTCGGTTATCACAAAAGAAAAAAAGAAAAAGCATAACAACATGATCAGACATTTTGTCTAAAGACTTGTTATACCTTTCTGCCAGGACACAAAGCTAGCTATTGTGTTAACTGCTGTGATAGAAATTTAAAAAAAAAAAAAATACAAAAACAAACACTGTTTCTCTTCATTGTTATAAACATGACCAGGAACTGAGAATATCTTCAACAAAAAATATTTTCCTAACACACAACACAATGTGCCAGTCTAAAACTGTGAGAGTGACAAAAGAGGAACAAAGAAAACAAGCTATTCTACTCTCTTTCTGACTAAGACGTATTACAAGCTTCATAAACATTATCTAACCAGGAGAATAAACCTTGTATTGAAAAGTTTGGCGTAAATAAACCGGGAACTGTTCTTCATAAATGTCAATTCCGGTGTACAAAGTGTAAGAACGCCGTAGCTAAAGAAGCACAAAGCTAGCTTAGCTTAGGTAACTAACTAGCGACGCTGGCTTCATGAGGATAAATATAGAGCTCGGGTATTGCTATAAATAGCCAGCGACGACTGAAACGTATGAACAGGAAAGTGTGAATATAGCAAAGAAACTAATCTTACCTTAAAGTAGCCCCCTTCATATAGTGTATTCGGAGGTCCAAAAATGGCCACTTCCCAGTTATAGAGGTCTGCCTCGTCCACCAGGGTGATTTTAAAGCCCTCCACTGGTTCCTCCTGAAGGCTTTTCATTTCGAGCATTAACGCTTTCTGTGAACTCGCTACGTGAGAACTGCTGTTCTGAGCCATTTCTAAAGAACACAAAAAAAAAGTCACGAAATCGACGAATACAAGACAACGCCTGGGTAGTGTTAGTCTTCTCTCCGGCTAAGTCAAACTAAGCTAAGCTAAAGTAAGCTAAGCTATAAGCTAGCAGGCTGTGCTAGCTGGCTTTGTGTGATAGCTCGCCACACAAAAACGCCTATTGTTTGTTGGAGTTGAGGAACGAGTCGCTCAGTGTCACATCCAAGTTAATTCCTTTGTTTAAATTAAAAAAGAAAAACGACTCTACTTCCGCAAAATTAACTAAACGAGTATTTTGTAACTATCCAACATTATAAATAGTTTGCTGTCTAAAATATCACGCCATCCAAACGTACACTATCACACTCATATAGATATATATCCTTTTTTTCCCCCTAGTCACACAACCGAATTTTACCTTTTAAACTAGATCTTCGTATATTTGTCTACAAAAGTTACCAACATTTTATCTACACGCTTTTTAAACCTCTGACTTGAGCAAACAGAAAACAGAGTAAACAACTGAGAGAGTTGACTGACTGTTCCGTCGCAGCTGGTGGAATCTCCAGTATGGCTCTGTGCGTGTGTGTGAGAGAGAGAATGTTTTGCTATCAATTCCACTCGTCAATAAGTTCGCAATGCATTGTGGGCGTTGAAGTTCACAAGGCCAGGCCCCTTTCCTCCAGCTTTTATTTTACATTTAAAAGATATCCAATGTTTTTTTTTAAGCCCTGACCCGGAACTCATTGAGATCTTAGAACAGAAAAATACAAATGGCAAAATTATAGCAAAATAGAAAATATAATTAATAAAGATAAATATTGAAAAAAATAAACAGAGCTATGTCAGGGCCATATATATATAAAACATGCTTTAATTTTTTTTCTCTACTCTGGGTAGTGTACAGTTTGTGAAGGACGAAAATTATATTAAGACTGGACGATTTGATAAAAAAAAAAAATCTGTGATAATTTTGACAAAATATTGCGATTGCAATTTAAACTGCAATATTTAACTATAAAATATACCATTTTGTATTCAAACATATTTATCTAGGCTCACATCAAATAATGGCACGAAAGATCTCATTAAGAGGATGTCTGTCCAAAGTTATTTAAAAAATAAACAAATACCTAAATCATTGACAAACTCCACATAAATTCCAGACTTATATATTACCTGCAAAAAAATGTAGCTTTTGCAATTAAATAATTGCACAGGTCGATATTGCGATTTAAATTTTTATGAGATTAAATGTGCAGCACTGAATAATATCACAATGCCGGTGTCTATATCTATATCTTTTTAGTGCTCCAGATATTCCTATGTGTATCTATATTCTACTCTACTCCCTTACATACAAAAAAAAAAAAAAAACAGTAGGGGATAAAAATTCATAGACGGTATATTTTGGTCAGCGTAAAAAGAGTCATTGCTAGAAGATATGAGTCATTTATCTCTTGCACTATGGGAAGTATTTGGATTTTAAACACTGGGGGAAATTTTTGAGGTAGTAATACAAGCACAGTCAGCATGATTTGTGAATTAATTTCCTCAACAGTTCTTCAAACTCAGTTCACATACTTGAGCTTATAACTAGTCTTAACTGGGTGTGCACAGGTCTGCAATATTTCCCCCCACCATTTTCTAATTGATCAGGTTTTATATTTCCTAAAAATATAAACAAACTAGTAGCCTATTATCTTTACCTCTGGCTACCCATGTAGAATTTTATTATACTATACAATAGTTTACTATGATAAACTATAATTCATATCATAATATACTATTACAGTGATACTTCAGACATTAGGTAGTATTAGGTTAGGGGCTATGGCACTTCAGTGGGTACTGTAGTGCTATACTATAGTGAACTATAGTGTTTAGAGATAGGAAAAAATCAATTCAGTTACATTTCGTGATTCTTTTATGTTATCACCATACAGACTCTAGAATCGATTTAAAAAAAAAAATCAATTCATATATGTTTGCATTTGAGGTGGAGAAAAGTTGCCATTCCTCTACAAGACTATTTACACATTGTCAAGTAGCACAGCATCCTGTGTGGTAGAATTAATTTGTTTTGAATTTTAACAAAATCTTTAAAAAATAATAGAGAATCTAGATATATAACATCGTGGTACTAACTGAAACGCAACACAAATCAATTAGCACCTAGGCATAATTAAAATAATAATGTAGCAGATAGCCCTTGGTGATTCCCATGCCTAATGGTATGTACCACCATACTTTGGTTAATAACATGGTAGAAATGTTGGCACTTCATTAGGTACTATGGTAGTACTATGGTGTGTACAGCTTAGCAGGTATCTAATATGGTATGTTTGAACAAACTGTAGCATATGAGATATGTTAGTACATACTACAGCCATGGTATAGTATAAGCAGTATCTTATTAAATACCCGCTAAACTTTGGTAGCCATAACAGGTAAAATGGCACTATATAAATATTACCATTATAGTACAGTACATAAAAGACCATAATGGTAAAAATTAGGAAGGGGCAAATACCTTTTCACAGCACTACATATGGTCATCCTGAATAATGTATTTGGTTACAATCAATATCAGGAAATGGATATTTATCATAGGGACACATGAATTTAAACATTTAAAAGAATACCTGGATCAGTCGTTATTGTGCTCTTGGAGTAATTTTTTGGTAGGCTGGCCACTCCTGGGAAGCTTCATCACTGTTCCAACTTTTTTCCATTTGTGGATCATGGCTTTCACCATGGTTTGGTCATTCAGTCCCGAAGCCTTATGAATAGCTTTCCAGGCTCATACATGTCAATTACTTTGCTTCTCGTTTGTTTTTTTGATCACGGCATGATGTGAGATATTTTAACATGCTTCATTTAGTCAGACAGGTTCTATTTAAATTGTTTCTTGATTCAACAGGTCTGGCAGTAATCAGGCCTCGGTGTGGCAAGTGAAATTTAACTCAGCTTTCCAACAAATGTGGCTAATTACAGCTCATTCATGATTTTTTTTTTTTTTTTACCAATAAATGAAATCATCCTTTAAAACTGCATTTTGTATTTAATCTGGTCATGTTTGTTTAATATTGAAATAAGTTTGATCATTTAAGTGTGAAAGCTGTGAAAAAAATATCAGGAAGGCACTTTTCGTGGCATTTTACTTCTAACACCATCAGTTACTGTACCTTAATTTTTGTTGTACTCCTGTGAATTTACAGTAAAAGCAGTCATTTAAAGCATCTATTCTCTTAGATTAAGACAATGCAGTCACCAAAAATGAACAAAGTATGTACTTTTTTCAGGTTTCTTTTTCTGTTTTGGTATTTTATTGCTAATGAATAAAAGTGTTATACTGTGGATGTTAGACAAAAATCAACATTGCTATTTCTACATATAATGTCTTGAATTTAGGTCTTTTAAACTTCTGAATATTCTCAGTTTTTTGGGTAAAAGCTTATCAACCTATCAATAACACTGCACAGCATATATATATTTTTTAAGTTTTGCTTTCTGAAAAGTTTTTGCTGATTGTGATAGGCACCTTATGGGTAAGAACAAATATAGTTTTGGTTTGGCTGCATCACACAGAAATTTGGAAAATTTTATTTAAGTTATTTATTTATTGGCAATAACGTATTTAATCCCATTCATATTTCTCATATGCTGTGAAAATTTTACAGAATTAAAAGTGTTTAGCTCATGATTTTTGTTTGTATTCAATGTCATCCAGTTTCAGTGTCCAACAGTAGACAGCAAGTAATTGACGCATTGCAGTTGCCCTAATATTGGTTTTCCATTGTAGCAATGTCCTGATGAAACCTTTCATCATTTTCGTCACTGATGGCACCAAGATTTGAGGGGGAATAAATCCAAGTGTGAGTGGAGGAAACTAATGTTGAGTGACATGTTACACTTCATTGTTTGGTGTGTTTTAAGAAAGATTGTCTACCAGCTCATGTAGTTTGGAGCTCTGTGATTGACAAGGAAACTGTCAACAATATCTTTAAAGGCTTTCCAGGCAATCCGTTCTGATCTTCAAACTGATTCGAGTCATTCATGATATGTCTGATCTGAGGACCAACAAAAATGCCCTCTTTGATCTTGGCATCAGTTATTGTTGGGAATGTCTTTCTTAAATAACAAAAACCTGCACCTTCCTTGTTCATTGCTTTCACAAAGTTCATCAAAGTCCCAGAAAATATACCTGCAGGACAAGTGATTCATACACCGCATTTTTCTGTCCTGGAACTAATTTCTTGTGGAGTGGCCAGATCTTTCTAGAATAATGTAACTCACAATTCACAAAGGAAACAACAGTTTTCTTTATACTCGAGCTGTCACCCCTGAAGTACAGTACATCCCCACAGATATTCGACTTGTACTTGCTATGCTGGATGTGCTTCAGCAGCATCTTGTCGGTTTATTTCATGTGTGCAGCATAGCCAACAGGTATTGAAAGGTGAACAGTGGCATTGTGTAGCAAAACAGCTTAAATCAATAAAGAGACACCAACCCAGCAATGTGGCTTTTGCTTTTGATAAACCTAAGTCTCTGACCAGATTGTTTATTCTGAATAATCCGCATTGCTGTTTCTTCGTCTGGTTTGATTAAGCTCCAGTCCTCCAATGGATTCGGAATTGGCCAACTGACGTCATGTGGCACGGCTCTCATTGCTGAAGGCAGACTTTGGTATTGAAATTACTTTTTATTTTTGCCAGGAAAACTAGTTACATTAGTCAAACAGAAATAACAGTCTATGACATGGTGCCAAGCTCTCAGAGTAACGGCACATGTCGCTCAACAATCACGAGGTGCCCATTCCTTGAGCATCAATTTTACAGCCAAAGTACAGTTGATATACTTTCAAGAGTGTCTCTGAGGTGTAAGTCTGTACTCACCACAAATGCAGCCGAATGTTTCAAGTCATAGTGATTGACACCAAAGTCCTTATTTCCTACATAGCTACAGAGAGTGCTATATTTTAAAACATGTGCACACTATAATGCTTATATTATCACAATGTATAGCATACATGTATGCAAGCCCAGGCATGTCCGGGCATGTCCAGGCTTCAAGCTACCAGTGGAACTGCAAGCTAACCTGCCATCATTCCATACCTGCGTATGCCCATGGGCAAGAAAACATCATCGATTGAACAAAATTAATTCACATAACCAGAAGGAAAAACATGACAAAACAGGAAATTTCGAAAAAAGTAGTAGATGATGAGCTAATTTGCATGTGATTTTCATGATCAGCAGTCAAAAAGCTACAGGGTACTCCAAACAGTGTTCAATAAGCAAATTCTCATTGCGCAGTGTAACAAGATGCCATATCGTTAGCCTTCATTACTTGCTGTGTAATGCCGGTGGCTGTGGTGGTTAAGGCTTTGGGTTACCAATCAAAAGCTCCAACACGCTGGTCCAACAGTTGGGCCGTTGAGCAACAAATCCTTAAATCCTGGGGTGTTGAACCATGGATGATCGGCCTCAAGAGAGCATGGACAGACCTTGTGTTTTAGCTTAGCAGGATAGGCTGGTACTGCTGTCTTTAGTGCTGTTTTGCTCTACTGGTAATGTTATACCTGGCACTATTCAATGATTCACAAACAAAATGCTGTAGGGTCATTATATAGCACAGATCAGCCAATGTTAAACATCTTAAAAAGCTGTTGTTGACTTGGTACCCAGATATATTATTGAGATTAACCCACACAGAAAAGGAACTCATGTTACACAATGATCCTATGCAAGTAGTACATAAAGCTTCAAAATGTGTGTGTTACTTGATGCTGTGGTTTACCCAGCTGTGTGGTGTAACTTAAAGGTACATCTTCTAGGTTCATTTAAGTTTATTACTGTATTTGTCTCAGCTAGGAAATTTGCCAGAACACAGGTCCCTTAAAAGGCAAGAAAAGAAATGTATGGGTCAGTATTGATTTGTAGCCACTAGTCCTCTTTATAATAGCGGTCGCTTTGTGGATTCACAAGACACAGATTAAAAATGCAGTTTTACTCTGGTGGATTAGTGGTTGGCACGTTCGCCTCACACCTCCAGGGCTGGGGGTTCGAATTTCACCTCTGGTCTGTGTTTGTGGAGTCTGCATGTCCTCCATGTGTTTGATGAGTTTCCTCCAGGCACTCCAGTTTCCCCCAACAGACCAATGACATGCCTTGCGGGCTTGTTGGCATTTCCAAATCACCTGTAGTGAATTATTTTCTCTGAGTTCTCTGAGTTAATGAATACAGTATAGACAATGGATAGATTAATTTTTTTCATATTCTTTCCATAATTTGGCAAATGACAGGAAAATAGCTGCTAAAAAGGAAACATTGTCTGATCTCTGTGAATTCCTTTGCTTTGTAAACAGAGGAAAAGAATTTGTCTACAATCATTCACATAATCAGGATAAGGCTGCGTCTCTACTTGCCTGTCAAAGAGCTCTCCTTCCTGCGCTAACATTTTGGTGTTCTAGTCTAGGCGTGTTTAGAGTTAAAACCATTTAGAGTTTTTACAGTAGAGAGGGGCTGGAGGGATTTAGGACTAAACCAGCTGCAATTTGGGCAAACAATAGTTTGCTAATTGCTGTGCTGTCACCTCAAGTTGCCACATATTAAACTTCCCCTTGTGTTCTCAAATCTGTTGGGCAAAAAGGTGGTAAGGTGCAGTACAGCTGCAAGGTTTTATAATCTACCCAGCCAAAATCAATCAATAAATAAATAGAAATCTCACATACTAATTCATATTTAAAAAATAATATTTCATTGGACGCCCTTTATATTTGATTATGGTGTGTATTTGTTGAACAAACATATGCATCTTCACAACATTTATCTCCATCCAAAACTGCATTAATTTTTCCCTGAGATCTTGTATTGATGATATTGTATTGTATTGATTCCTTATAGCCTTTTTCAATATATCCCAGTAACTGTCTGTGGTGGTCATTATGTGTGAAAATTTATCCTGATAATTTCTTGTAATTCTTGTTCTCAATATGCCTGTGCCAGCAGGAAAGAAAAATGTATTAAAATGTGAAAACCTGATCATTCAGTACATTCACGCCAACAGCCGCCTAAATTTTATTGCCACATAACGTTGCAGAGTCTAGACCTGACCAACTGAAGCAACTAAAGATCATAACACTATAACATCTTCATCACACTCTTCCAGCGCTTCCCTTCTCACCCTGATGCAGTCATCCTGCTGGGCTAGGGTAAATCTAGATCATCAGACCACATGACCTTTTTCCACTGTTCCAAAGTCCAATCTTTATGCTCCATAGCAAAATGAAGCCTTTTTTCCTGATTAGTAACACTAACTTACCTTAAAAAGTGGATTTCTTGTGGCCACACAGCTATTTAGTCCCAATCCTGTGAGTTACTTTTCCAAGTGTTGAAGGAGTCATTTCAGAAAGTTCATAGTTCCTTCATGGTTTAAATAATGCTTCGAAGAGTTCTTAACCCAGAAACTCCCAGAAATTATTCCAGAAATTTTCAACAGTCTCTTTGGTTGGAAGCAGGTCAATAGTTTGACCCCTTTGAAACACAGCAATACCTTTTCCACAAGCATGGGATCCGTCTTTGACATAACATGATTATTTAAGAAATGAGAAGCAACTCAGTGCATTTGTTAGGGTTAAAAGCTTTCCACTGAAACACATTAATGACTACAGTAATTAGCCATTTAAAGGCTATTTGCTTATTTAAATCCAAACGTTAACCTAATAATAAAAAAGAACTGAATGCACATTATCATGTCACTTGTTAGAATTCAAAGACATAAATTACAAGATTTGTTAATAGTCAATATTTTGCATGCGGTTGTAGACAGGATGATGATCTTGAGCATGATATTGCTTTTATACAACAGTTCTACAAACACTATTTTTTATCAATCGATTATAATTTATTTGTTAATTTTACCAGTTAATTAACTCTGCAAACTCTTATCCTTGATCAAAAGACTGATGAAAATAACTAATGACATCTGTCGGAGCTGGCGACCAACAGTTAGCACCTGAAAGTTAGTGTAATTAACAGGGGTGAAAAAGTACTTTTAACTTCTGTTAGCCAAAAGGTGAGGAAAATAAACCATGGCGGTCATGGACAGTCCTGGAAAACTTCTTTTTATATCTCTACTTATACTGCTTTAGAATATCAGCTTCCAGTTTTCAGGGTTGAATCCACATTGTACCAGAGTGTCAAGCACTTATCCACACACCAAGTAGTGCCATTGACCAGGGATTACAAATGTATTTGGGATTCAGCCTTGTGTTAGACGCTACTTAGCTTTGTAGCTCGCCTTAGGCATAAATAAAACAACACAGAGGCGATTCGGAACAACTTAAAAGCGATTTGTAAGTAGACTAAGTGTTGCTTAAGATGAAATAAAACTTACAGATATGTTTTCTTGCTGAAAGTGCTTCTGTAACTTGTTTTAAATGTGGGTTTTGGCAAGCTGTTGCTCTCTTCTCAGTATGGCGGACTGTACCATCCTGTAATATGGAGTGATACATATAGTTAAAAGTCCCTGTGCTTTCTATTATCATATTATTGGAATGCCGCACGTCTAATTACTTAGACATCCAAACCCCAGACATTTAGAGCTATGAGGCACCACCATCATCTATAGCATCTGAAGAGTTTTATTCCATAAAAGCTAAATATTCTAGTCTATCTTCATTTCAGGCTGCAAAGCAACAAAATGTGATTATTATTATAATAAGGGGTGGGACTTTATTATACCCACTGTATATAGGCAAAAGGTGAGGAGAACAACAAATTACGGGACCAGGCGGTAACCAAAATTTCGTAATTTTACCTTTATAGTTCCACTTATTCCGCTTTAGAACATCAGCTTAAATCCCCAAAAGCGTGAAATGGAAAGATTGTATACACTATCACTTGTTCCACACACCTTCATAAGAGGTTAGAGGTTTTATTTATGCCTAAGGCCTAGGTTCGCCTTAGGCATAAATAAAACAACACCGAGGCGATTCGGAAGCAACTTAAAATATTCAACTTAAAATAAAACATTCAACTTAAAATAATCTTCGGAGCTCCAGGGTCTGTGTCCATGATCTGGTGGGGGTTTCTCAAGCTACTCCAGTTTCCTCCCACAGTCCAAACACATGCAGATTAGGCTAATTGGCGTTCTCAAATTGCCCGGAATGTATGAATGTGCGTGAGGAGGTTTCTAGATGGTTGGATGGAGTGGAGGTTAAGATCAAAGCCAAGACATTTGGAGCTGTGAGGCACCAACATCATCAAGATCATCTGAACTGTTTATTCAATAAAAGTTTAATTATTTTAGTCTATGAAAACCTGTAGACTTCATTATTAGATATTAGTCATATTAAAGTTCATTCAGGGGAGCATATATTAAACTTTCCACAGAATAATAAATATTTAATTATGTTAATCTAACTTTGTGTGAACATGCAAATGTAACTAAACATGCCTTCTTGAGTGACTTTAATGAAGATATAAAGGACGGGTATGGACAAGAATACAAGGAAAATTTTGATTACAGAATTTATTATTTATTACAGTTATAATAAATAATAATTTCTTTATTTTTAAACTAAACAGTTTTTGTTTAGAAAGGAAATGAGCGCATTTGGAATGAGATAGTTTTTGAGTATTTGCATACAAAATGGCACACCGCTCTTATTTTGGAAAATAGACGAGTCGTAAACACGTCAAACATGAAATCTCAGCCTTCACACTATGTGTAGCTTGTCGTTACGGTTAGCAAAACAGCTACTGAAACCGGATGAGTACCTGCAGTTAATCCCTAAGATGATTTTTAGTTACACGGGGAATAGAATGTTTAGTGTTTTGGCATGTATAGAAACATAAAGACCTCTCTGAGATTCTGCTAGTTGTTGGTAAGTTTTTTTTTTTTTTTTTTCTATCGGTTGTATATGTTTAACTATAGCAGTCGATGCCGAACTAGTCAAGTTTTAGCGAAACTCCTTTTGGTTCCATCCCAAATCCCTGCCTATTGGTCATGTAGTGCAGAACAGTAACATTATTACACAGCCTATGTAGTGCACTCTTATTAGAAGAGTCGCGTAATTTGAGGTGCAGCCTGTAGCTTGGCGAGCTAGCAGCTTTTGGTATTTTGAGCGTATAATAGCTAAACCGCAAGGTTACACTTTTAAGATTTGATTAAATATTAACAAATTGTTATAACCACGCTTGTAGTACGTTTTAATAATACATTTATCGACATTTATGTCTAATAATATACCGAGAGGTAAAGGCTAAGTTCCGCGGTGCCGCTAGGAGACAGGAAGCTCGCTAATGTAACCTAGCCTGCTTGTTTTTGCTGCCTCTTTAACGAAAGCTGTTGTTAAATGTCTTGCTTGCGTTAAATACTTTATAAAACGGGTTAATACAATGGTTAAGATTACACTAGTTTTTTTTTATTTATTTTTTTAATGGAGGTATAGTAAGATGTAAAATAAGTATTTTACGGTTACCAATAAAAGTATTGGCCCTGAAACACAAGTTTTAAACAACTAGAAGCCCTGAAACACAATTTTTTGGGGGGAGAAAAATGTGATAAAGCTTGTCATGTTGTTTTCAACATTTTAAGGGGACGTCTTTTCCACAATATTAAGTCGTATGTTTTAGTAATGTTGAATCGCACAATGAATTATGTTGAATCCTGGTTTATTTAATATTCTTTAAAGAAAGAAGTGGTTATTTATTATAAGAATGTTTTGTTCATTGCTTATACAAGCAACATTGAAGATATCTACAATATGATTTATTTTTTTATAAGCTTTAACAAGAGTGTTTGAAGTGGCTGAAACAGTGACTTTGAAAAAGTGGCTTCCGGTCTGGAATGTTTGGTTGGTTGTGTTTGGATGCTCTTCCTGTCAATCAAAAGGCCTCAGTAGAGTCGGGGGAAGGGGCTTCGTAAACATTGTGAGCTATAATGAACTGAAAGTTTGGTACATGTTTAATGCTTACAGTAAATATGCCAGATGTTGCTTTGGTGGGATTCAGTTGACACAGACGTGTAATGATTGGTATAATTAATTCGTAGTCAATTCCCACCCATCATAAGGACACTCTCCCATCAAGGCTACAACCACCCACCAGGGAGAGCGAAGGCTGTTTCCTTCGAGACGTGATGCCAGCCAGCCGCACCTTTTTGAACTGCTTGCTCACACACTGCAGGGAGCGGCGTAACACACTTGGAGGAAAGAGCTGTCTGCTCCTTCGCTAGAGGCCAATCGCTTCTCTCTAGGCGCCCCTGGCATGATTTATTAATTCCTGATTGGACAAGGCAGGAACATTCCATGAGTAAGGATATCCTGGCACAACCCCACTCAGACTCACGCCGCGTTGGATAAACTTCAACTATTGAATCATAGAACATTCCAGTCAGTCAAAGCGAGTTAGCTGGACTTCAGGCAGCGAGTTTCACACATCTTTTGGAAAACTGACTTCCAGTCTGGAATATTTGGTTGGTTTTGGATGCACTTCCTGTCAGTCTGTGGGATGCAGTAGAGGCAGGAAGTAGGGCTTCGTGAACATGCTGAGCCCTAATAATTTAAAAGCCTGATAGACGTATTTTTCTCAATAAGTCTTAAATATGTCAGACGTTGCTGTAGTGGAATTCAGTTGACATAAACGTGAAATGATTGGTATAATTTACTCCAATGAGGTCTGATGTGGTCAGGGTTATGACTCCTGGACCTTATGGCATGACGACATTCTATAATGGCAGGCATTTTGACCATTTCAGTGTCGAATGGTTATTTATACAGTAAGACCGAATAAATACAAAGTTTGTAAATGTAAACTCACCAGCCACTCGACTAGGTACAACTTGCTAGTACTTTTTGGCTTCAGCAATGTTTAATTGAATTGGTCTCTGTTGACCTTTATTTGCTGCAGATTTTTCATCTGCATGTCCATGATGCGAATCTCCCGTTCCACCACCATATCTCAAATGTGTGCTACTGGAATAAAATCTGGCAACACAGTGAACTCATTGTAATGTTCAAGAAACCAGTTTAAGATTATTTTAGCTTCAGGACATACTGTAGCACCTTATCCTGTTGTTGTAAAGGCATGGACATGGTCAGCAACAATACTGTGGTGTTTAAACAACTTTGAGTTGGTACTAATCGGTGTGCCAAGAAATTATCCCTCATCATTACATCACCACCACCAGCCTGAACCATTGTTACAAGGCAGGACGGATCCATGCTTTCATGTTGTTTACCAGAAATTCTGAATGTCTCAGCGGAAAACAAGACTCATCAGACTAGACAATGTTTTTCCAATCGTCTGTTGTCTAATTTTGGTGAGCCTGTGTGAATTGTAGCCTCAATGTTCTGTGGGAGAGCATACAAGATTGTTACTAGGTTGTAACTAGATGCTATTTGAATTAATGTTGCCTATCAATCAGCTTGAACCAGTCTGGCATCAACAAGGCTTTTTCATGCAGAGAACTATCGCTAACTGAATTGTTTGAATTTCTTTTAGATCATTCACTGTAAACCCTACAGAGGATGTCTGTGAAAATTCCAGTAGATCAGTAGTTTGCAAATACGCAGACCAGCCCGTCTGGCACCAACAATCAGATGCTCCCGTTTGAACTTCGGCAGATTGTCTTGATCATGTCTACAAGCCTGAATGCATAGAGTTGCTGCCGTGTGATTGACTGATAAGATATTTGTGGTAACTAGCAGCCGAACAGGCATACCTAATGAAGTGGCTAGTGAGTGTATATTAGAATAGAATAAGTATATTAAAATATTAGAGTGTAATCAAATCCAAATAACAATTTGGCACATTGTTTTACAGCTTGAGATTCAAGTTTACTACACAAAGTGATTTACACTAGGGATGCACCGACACCACTTTTTTGGAAAACGAGTACAAGTACTTGCATTTCAGTACTCGCCGATACCGAGTACTTAATAAAAACACGATTTACATTTACAGAAACAGACGCGGAATTGTTTCGCATGTAATATGGCTCGTTGTGGCGTGAAACTCTCGTGCTTGATTAAATT
>JAQMYG010000018.1:13511226-13530294 GCA_030014215.1 Clariallabes teugelsi
TCCCAGCTAGGACTTTTTAAGCTAAGATAGGAGCTCTCTTAGAGAATTCTAAGAAGCTTTGTGAATACGGGCCCAGGATTCTGAGTATGGTTTCTACTGCATGCGTATTGGTTTTGCACCATCATGGAGTCAAAAGTCACAACAGTGCCAGTTATGGAACGTCTATAGAATTTTCTTGAGACATGATTTGCCTTAACTTGAACTTTTGTGCAGTGTGATTAAATCAATAGTGTAATTTTTCACTAATAATAAGGTATGGTTCTAAATCGATTCAAACATTTTCAATAATTTAGGTAAACCTTCAAATGTTAAATTCTCTAAATTTGATGAAGTCCTTACTGATACACCACAGTCTATGCAGAAAATGCAAACTGCTCTCCACATCATCTTATTTTAAGTTTATGAGCAGTTGGTGCTATACCACAATCTACTGGACTGGAGTCCGCCTGCAGAAGATAAAAAAAGACTAACTTTGCATATGACATTTAAAAAAATAAAAAACAACAACACAGGTTACATAGCATTTCACTGCATATAAGATACTTTTAGTCATTTAAAATACTTTCAAACCTGTTAGAAATGTAGTTGCTGAAGACAAATCAGACAATAAACATTAGTGCTAATGAATCGAAATCGCACTGCCTAAGAATCAAATTGAATAAAGTCAGCAGTCTGTCTGTGATCCAAAGCACTTTACTCTCTTGTGCAAAAATATTTATTGATATTATATTAATAATGGTACTGTAGTGTGGTCATATGAACACAGCTCTATACAGTCTAAGGCATGCTATTTGTTTACTGTAAATAGTGTATATATTTATATATATAGAATTATGTAATACATTGTCAGTAAGAAAAACATGTTATGTAACTGACCACTGTTGCAGAGAACTATGTGTATGCGAGCGCAAGGAGCATCAATAAATAGTAGAGATGTGGGGAAAAAAATCGATTCAGTGATGTATTGTGATTGTTTTTTTATTTTGGCAATTCATGCATCACCATACCGATTTTTAAAGTATTATTATTATTCTTTAATTTATACTGTAGATGTTTGCATGTAAGATGGTGAAATGTCTGTAGATTGGCTATAATAAAGGCTTAAATTTAATAATACTGATTAGTGAAATGCAGTGCAGCCTTGATGTTTAATTGTATTTTTGACAGAATGACGAGAGTGCAAATAGTAATAATTGTGCAAAGAAAGCCTATGCGCTTTAAACAATTGTGCATGCATCATTTAAAAACTACTGAAATGAATTTTACTGGGGTTTTCACAGGTGTATTTCACAGGTGTATGAAATTTAATGGGAAAAAGCCCTCGTATCATAAAAAAATCGACCTTGAAAAAAATCTTTAGTTCATCTGAATTCAACAGTTTGGCGCTGTACTTTTTTTTTTATACGCGCTTATGAGTGTGCAATTATATTCCACATCTAATGTGTGTTTGTGTGTGTATACACAATCGCGGAACGAAACATATCGGCAACTAGGCATCCTGATAATATCCTATTGGGTGATCCTTGATGATTCCCATTCCTAATAAATAGACATTGTAAAATATTCCAGCTAGGGAAAAAAAAGAAAAGAAAAAAAAAAACATAATGAAGGCTGCTGGGTTTTTACATGCCCATGTACAATTTCTGCGTATAGTCACAAAAGACAGTGGGATTTGGGATCATTACTGTTCTATAACGCTTTACATTAAAGAAAGCCTGTATTAAATCAATATACAGCACATATATAAGAGAGTTGGTGTTTATGTGCAAGTCTACGTCAAGTCTTCACTGAGCAAGACTTCTATGCATAAACTATTTGTTAGCAACAAAGTTTACAGTACTCAACCACAAAAAATAAACAGCAGGGGGGCAGGTTTGCAGAATTGTCAGTTTTACACCCCCTGCAAACATCACTTTGTGAAGATCTCTGTGACATTCTTCACTTTCTCTGTCGTGTATTAACCGACACCCCCCCCTCTTCTTTCAGCATCGAGAAGGTGTCAAAGATCACGTCTCCTGTGCTGATCATCCACGGCACCGAGGACGAGGTGATCGATTTCTCGCACGGCCTTGCCCTGTTTGAGCGCTGCCCCAAGGCCGTGGAGCCGCTGTGGGTGGAGGGAGCCGGCCACAATGACATCGAGCTCTACAGCCAGTACCTGGAGCGCCTGCGCCGCTTCATCAGTCAGGAACTGACCGCCCAGTATGCCTGAAAATGCCAGCAGTTTCAAAGCTCAGTTCAAGTCAAACGAACACTCCAGTGTCAACTGAAGGGCCTGCTTCAACAACAACGTCCACTCTGTAGGCTGGTAAATGTTAACATGTAAACCTGGATGGTTCAACATCTCGAAGCAGGACCTTGTGGGTCCAGTAAAGCAGGGCAAAAAAAAATAAAAATCACCACAAACTCTATTGTCGTTAATTCTTCGTATTATTGTATTATGATGTTATTATTTCTTTTTTGCTCGAGGCATCTACAAGGAGACTGCCATAAGTGCAATTTCTTCGATTGGTTCTTGTTTAGTTTATTGTTTTGGGCTAGAGGATTTAATTTTTTGCTCTTTCCTGTATGTGTGTGTGTGTGCTCTCTGCTGGACAGATTGGGTGTTTTGTCTGACCTTGTGGAGACCGTTATATGGATTAAGTGTGTGTGTACTGATTTATTACAGACTCTTTAAAATGCTTTTTGATCTCAAGCATCTCTTGTGGCCCCTTTTTCAGTTTTATTTGTCCCTTTCGTAATGCATTCGGATTGCCAGCCAGCAGCATCTTGTGTCTGGGTGTGTGTTTAGCAGGACATGAGCTGACCGATAAATTTAGGCAGCAAGCAATATAACTTGGGTTACTGTGAATACAACAATAAGGCAACCTTGAGATATATAAAATAAAACTCGCCCCGCCACCACACACCACTTTACTTAAAAAAAATTAAAAAAAAACAATATTAATAAAAGGCGTCCATTTTTCTTTCACGTTCACATGAATGTAGCTTTCATCTTTCATTCTCCACGATAACGCTTCAACTTATGAGTAACTAGCGCTTTCTGTGCTCTCTTTCTACCTGAGCTTATTCGTCATGGTGTTTTCCTCTGACTTCCATTTCTGGCTTTCCCGAACACTATAAATCTTGTATATATATTTCCCTAAATGTTCTGTCTCGCACATTCTCACTCTGTCTCACTGTGACACTTATTAACTTCCACACTATACAATCTATTCACACATCGTGTCAGTGCCTCACCTTCTAATTCACAAGTTTTCTTCAGAAATAAGAAAAGGGAAGTTCTGTTCTCTTTTCCGAACTTTCTGACATTCTTCAACTCTTTCCTCTTTCCACTTTCTCATAGTGGCAGTGTTGGTAAAGCTTAAGAGGTTTTGAATATAAACACACAAAAGAAAAACACTTTGCTAGTTTTTAAGATATCCTTCCTCTTTTTGGTATTTCTTATTGCAGACCGTTTTTTTTGTAATCTATTTATGACATTAACATTTCTCGCAGTTTAGCTATACTTAATGCATTTTAAGAACATTACGAAGAACTTACAAATCTATTTTTCTAAGAGTAAGTTTTTGCTCTAGTGCTCTAGTTTTGACTAAAGCAAAGCCATTCTTAAAGGACTGGACAGTAGTTTTATTGCTATTTGGTTGAAGTGGGAAGAGGATAATTCAACCCTATCCCTAATTAGATTTGCATTAGTCCTCAGTGTAAAGCCACTTTTTTCTGAGATCATCGAACTAAAAGAAAAGAACAAGAATCCCACAAAAGACCCTTTTTTTTTTTTTCTTTTTTTTTTGTTGTCTAAAAGCGCAATAATCTTAAATTCACACATATTTTATGTGTAACCTACAGTCTCACAGTGTGGATACTCACCACCAAATGGCAATAAACCTAAACTTTATGATGCATATGTTTGGAAAAAAAAACATTTTAGAAACCCTCATATAATATATATAAAATGATTACTGTATAATTATTATTATTCTTTTCCAGCTGCAGCCATGTATGTGTGTAGTCATTTCCATTGGTGAAAGAAACATAATGATTTTTTTTTTCTTTGTGTATCCTTTTCTTAGCTGAAGAATGTATGTGCTGTAATGTAACTGATTAATAAAAGTAATGATGACTACCTTAAGGGTATTCTTAATTATTTTTTAGATCGGGTTCTTTAGAAGGTATTGTTTAATTCTCAGCTCAGTTTTCAGTGGTAACATTAACTCCTCTTTTCATTGAGTCACACCACACTTCTTCTATAGTGATAAAAAAAAAAAATCAGATCAATTGATTATTTATGCATTTATATTCCAGTAAACTATTGACAGAATCATGGCCTATCCAAGGATCTACCCTCACAGGCTA
Source organism: Clariallabes teugelsi (assembly GCA_030014215.1). Classification (NCBI taxonomy): domain Eukaryota; kingdom Metazoa; phylum Chordata; class Actinopteri; order Siluriformes; family Clariidae; genus Clariallabes; species Clariallabes teugelsi. The sequence continues at coordinate 13,515,583 of JAQMYG010000018.1, forward strand.
GCATTTCAAACACTAGCATTTATGGTCCGATCCCACAGAAATGCCAATGAAGCTGACTAGAAGTCACTAGAACATTCAGTGCATCACCACATATGAGGTTTAGCAGGCAAAGAGTTGTCCTCTTATGGAAGACTTGTATGAATGCTGCTAAATTTGTCTCATTACATCGAGCTTCTTCAACCAAGAGTTGATTTTAGTCTTGTCTCATCGTCTATACCTCTTTATCCTGTATACAGTGTCGAGGGAGGCCTGGAGCCTATAACAAAAGACATAGGGCACGAGGCGGAGTACATCCTGGACAGGGTGCCACACTCATTCACACACTACGGGCAATTTGGGAACGGCAATTAACTTAATCAGATTTTTTTAAAGCATATTTTTAATAGTTTGTTAGATTATGTGGAGTGTCTCGCATATAGACTGTTAATATAGAAATGATGAGTAGAGATTGAATATGTTCATATAAACCTGTAATTTGTATTACAACCTCCACTATTGTCCAAGCTGCCGTTTGAGAAAATGAAGTAACTTCCAGACAACCAGAGATTAGATATTGTATAAACACAGCTTTCACCAGAACCACTAGATGGCAACATGCTTCTTTTCCTTGGGTTCTGCAAAACCACCTCTTATGAATACATGAAGCTGTATGTAGTTAAGTAACTTGTTAGTCCTGGTTTCTTGAATTGCAGGCTTAAAGACATGTTTCATATAAGATATGTTTCTGTACAAATGTGCCGTCGTAGTAAGATATTTAAGTTTGAATTAGTTTGACATCAAAAAAAGAAAGTATCTGCTTGCAATGTTATATTTTAAGAGCGTGACTGCTTATATAAAGTCTATAGTTGTAAATTATTTCCTTAATTAGCTGATTAGCTGCTTAAATGTCCTTTGACCAACCTGCTAAGAGAGTGTGATTTCTATAACCACTATAGAGTGTGGTTTATAAAAGCAGTAAAAATACTGATTGTTCCTCAAAACGTAAGCCTCAATATAGCATATCTTAACACTTGCATAGTAATGCAGATATTTTTGTCTATATGAAGTACTGTAATCATTTAACATTAATCTATCTTCATTATGGACTGTATCGTTGGACATTGGATGCAGAGTCACACCGGGAATATTGGGTGTGATGTGGGAACCCACATGGATGCAGGGAGAACACGAGAAACCTACACAGATTTGAGGATTGAACCTCAATTGACCCTTAAGCTATGAGGTTGCATCACCCAGCAATTAATAAAGAAATTCTGAAGTTTTTTGAATGCAGTCATTGTGCACGCATCTTCTGTAATATTATGAGGGAAATTTCACCCAGTGCTTCCATCCCTACTGAGAACCAAAGCAAAAAGTCAAGTCAAGTCAAGTCAAGTAGGCTTGTATTGTCATTTCAACCATATACAGTTCAGTACTTGACTTATTGTTCTATATTTTTTCATATATTTTCTTATATTGTGTATTTTGTACTGTACAGTTATTTTATTTCAATTTTATATTTCATTTTAGTTAAATTTACCTTCTATTTTCTTCTTCATATTTATTTCCTATTCATAGTCTTTTATTCTAAGGTCACCAGCAGTTGTCTCAGCATTTCACTGCATATCGTACTATGTATGACTGTGTATGTGACAAATAAAATTTGAATTTGAATTGAAATACACAGTGAAACGAAACAACGTTCCTCCAGGACCGAGGTGCTACATACTGTACATGCAACAACATAAATGAACAACAAAAAACGTTTTCTTTTTTAGGTTCTTGCTAACATGAAAAGCAAAACCTTAAAAAAATTTTTTAATTAATATCAAAGGTGAAAAAAAAGATATACTGGCTTAAAAAAGTTGCTCATACTACTATTTTGTTTGACTTTGATTATGCTTATACAGAACCATTTTTTCACAATGTGATGCCTGAAATATTATGGAAAAATACCCACACACATTGATGTGAAAACCTGGGCAGTCGGTACATTCAGGTCGTCAGCTGACTTGATTTTTTGCCACATAACATTACTGAGCCTAGATCTGACAACCTGAAGCAACCCCAGATCATAACACTGCTTCCAGAGGGTTGTACAGTGTCCACTAAGCATGATGGGTGTATCGCTTCATGAGTAGGGAATAGGGTCAATCTGGACTCATAAGACCACATGACCTTTTTCAATTGTTCCGAAGTCCAATCTTTACACTCCCTAATCTCACTAACAAGTGCTCCTATGATCCTATGAGTTTCTGTGGAAGTTCTCGTCCTTTCACTATTAAATACAGCTCTGATTTCTATTGTGACGTTTTTGCGATGCAATTTCACTAAGCTTTTAAATGATCTCCGCTCACACTCGTTCATTACTTTCTCCTCACCACATTTCGTCACTTGATTACGATTGCGGTTCACATTTTATTAACCATCTTATTGTATCGAGCTCATTCTAAAGTGGGCTTCTCAACCTCTGCAAAAAGCAGTTGCTCTCAGTTACGGTAATGTTTAACGTCATGCCCTACATTTCTCACCGCTCTAACACACTCAACCCATTTTATGAAAGATATGATAATTGCTTAGTGAATTGTATCGAGTGTGTTAGAAGCAGGGGAAAGACAATAATGTGCTATGGATGTGGTTCTCACCCATGGGAGCCAGAATCCCATTTAATCAATCTCTGTATTGCAAACTCTTTTCATTTTTGGCTTTCTAATGGCAGAATGAATTGCACGGCAATTGGCGTAGATTTTTTTCCCCTTACAACCTCCAAGAAATGCCTGAAGACCCAGCTCTTCCAAGGACGTCCATGCAGAAACACCCCAAGCTCTCTTTCGGAGTGTATGTGTCTATCTAAACGTGTTCTCTTTCACAGTGTTTCTCTTTTATTGCATGAAAGACACCATCATTTCAGCTACAATTTCCCACTCCAGACTTCAGCTGAAAGCACAGTAATTTGGTCCATTTGTCTACCATATGCAGTAGTCTTCATCTCCTATACCGTTTATCCTGGGTGCAGGGTCGTGTACAGGGGCTTGGGGCATAACCTCGACAGGGTACCTGTAATCTGCATGTCTTTGGACTGTGTGAGGGAACTGGAGTACATGGAGGAAACTCAGTAAGCACATGGAAAACACGCAAACTCCATGCACACAGACCCGAGACGAGAATCGAACCCCGACCCTGGAGGTGCGAATCTGTGCATCAAAATGTAATGCTATTGAATAATTGTTCTTAAAAAAAAAAAAAATCCATGGCTTGGTGCACCATGCCTAATTATCACTATTTGTTTTGTTACTCCTCAATATTAGCACTTACTGTGTTTATTTTTTTGGGGTGTGTATAAGCTGCATTTATCACAGTCAGCCTTTTAACAAATTTTTAACAGATCTTTTTTTTGTTTTGTTTTGTTTTGTGACCCGTATTCGTAGCATTCCTCAGCTGTGTTTGCACTTACTGTGTGTGTGTATGTGTGTGTGTGTGTGTGCTAAATTATATTTTTCACAGTCAGCTCTATAAAAAATGTTCACTCAGAATGTATTTGGTCTAAGTTTAAGACATTGTAGATGAAAGAATCTGGTAAATAAACGCATAAATTCGGGGTAGTAAAAACCCACATGACATTCGCATCACACCTACAGTACTATGCATTGATTATTTCCTTATATAGTATGCATGCCTTAAGTCATGCTTTTAACCATAATTTGTACATGAAATATATTGGATGTGTGATGAAACAATTAAAGACTTTTAAAGTGCTGAAACTGGAGACTCCTTAGCGAAAACTTCACTGCATGCCTTTTAACATTTCATTTTGTTCCCATAGTAACCGTTCATACTTAAATGATGCAGTGATACCGGGGCTTAAATGATGGATATGTACAGTAGAACTACAGGCCTCTTTGTGTTATATCTTAATTATGATTAGACAATGTCAATAAATTGTTACTGTACATTAGAAACAACACAACACCATTATGCACAGAATTTACCATGTGATTATGTCCAGCTGACATGTCTTGGTATCGGAAGTAAAGAAAACTATAACTAGACAATGCTAGCAGAGAGAGAGAGAGAGAGAGAGAGATCAGGATGCTTCAACTTGGTGCAATGCAAGCCAAGATAGTTTGGAGTTGCCAGGAATTCCATTTCCAGTCTATGGAACAGATTCCAAACAACTGTTTCCACAGCTGACACCCTAGGTCTGGAAGGCCAATACAGTAGTGACAATGCCAAGACAAGACAAGACAGACTAATTCAATGGCATAATTTGAGAAATTGTAAGAAACTGCTGCCACTACTGCTGCTGTATTCCAGGGTTACACATTATAAGTCATCAGACTATTCAGTGAAGTTTGGCTATAGCCGGACTTGCTGGACGTCCAATTAGGCCCAATCGTTAACTCTATCATTGCTAACGTCGTCTGAATTTTGTATTTCTGATGCTGACGGACTCAATTTTTGAATAAAATCAACCTTTTTTTTTATTATACATTTGACAGAAATACATTTTGTAAGAAATCTTTTGTGTTGTTTCAGCTGCTCCCAGCAAGGGGTCACCACAGCGGACTATCTGGTGCACACATACATGCTTGGCACAAGTTTTTTACATCGGATGCCCTTCCTGATGCAAGTCCTCCCAGGCTTGAGACCAGCTGGGGTTTGAGCATTGGCTGGGAATCAAACTCAGGTCTTTCGCATGGCAGGCAAGACACCTACCACTGAGCCACCAGTGCTCTTTGTAAGAAATCTACTGTGACAAGGACCAAATTTTGATGGGTGATGTGATGGGTCAGAACAACTCCAAAATTGCAGCTCTTGGGGGTGTTCCTGGTCTGCATTGATCAGGACCTACCAAAAGTGGCCAAGAAAGGAACACCAGTGAACCGGCGACAGGGCCATTGGCGGCCCAGGCTCCCTGATGGGGCTGGGGAGTTAAGGCAGGTCCGTGTAGTCTAAGGTTAATGCTGGTTCCAATAGAAAGGTGTGAGAACACTCAGTGCATCACTGTTTTGGTGGCAAAAATGGGTCACCTACTCTAAATTAGGTGGGTTGTCATAACGTTGTGGATGATTGGCCTATACATTGGTTATGAAGTCCGGTCCTGGAATCCCATACTCTTTACGTGTTATTGTTTCAGCCTGTTAAAGACTTCATATTTGCTTAAGAAAAGGAATGGATGAATTTCCATATATCATTTCAATTATTAAAAAACAACAACAACAACAACAACATGGGACACAATGTCAAGTGAACTGAACATCTTCATGAAACTGCAGCTATTGTTGGCTGTCACCTGAATTATACACTTTGTGCTCACATTAGCCTTGGGTGATTTTATAATTTGATCCTGTCCTTGGTCACATTCATAGATGTCACTTGAATGTGCCGCTTTTTCTCAGCCACAGATCAGAGCGCTGTTCCTAAACCTTTAAGCTGAACACACAAACCACGTCATAGACAGGAACATTTAAGTATTTTCAAGGAAAATATTATGCTTTTTCCTTCTGTAACCTCTGATCATGCTTCCTTTCTAGTGTTTCATCGGGCAAAATTTTAGATTCTGCCAGACATTTTTTTATTTTTTTGTTTTAAATTCCATATCCGTACAAGACGATACTCAAAAGTCTGCAGTGGTAGGCAGCTAGGAAAACATCTTTCTTTCACATTTTATCTGATCTGATGTGCTCTCTCTTCTTTTAAATTCCATATCCTTACAAGAAGCTACTCAAATTTCTGCAGTATCTCTGATATGCCTGTGCGGAATTTGATTCGGGAAATCACATTATATATTAATATAATGCCTTTTTAAATCTATCTCACAGTCGTGCCCATTCATTTGCTCCAAGTTTCCCTTGGGGTGAGTTTGACTTGGACCATATGCGGGCTACATTTTACGAGATTGTGTATCAGTTTTGACGGAACATTTCACGCTACGCAGCTTGAAACCGAATCACAAGGCGATCCATCTGTAAGATCTGTGTTGAATTAACTCTGAATTCAGTATGGTGTGTGTGTGTGTGTGTGAGAGGGAGAGAAAGAGATAGAGGGAAAGAAGGAAAGACAGGCAGCGAGGTTAATCAGAAAAAGCTTGATCATAAATCATACACCTGAGGTGTAGCTTGATTGAAGGAAAAAAAATAATCAGAACCAATATTTAGCATAAAATGATTTGAACGGAGGACGTAATGGCCTGTGCAATTGTTTATCATACACCACTAAAACAATGATTTTTCACAATACCTATATGGCTAGAGGAAAGCAGTTGCTGCTTTGTGCTTTTAATAGACCACCTCATACAGCAGGACCTGCAGCCAGGTTCATAAAAAAACTCAGGATATGAAGAAGCTGCTAGGAAAACATATTTCCTTCACATCTTATCTGATGGTCTCTTTATTGAAATTCTAACCTGACCAATTTCATGGATGACTGTTGTTGTGAAGTTGTCGTATGTCCCAGCTTACTATAGGAGATGTATTGCATGAAGCTGAATATGTTTCAGAGAGAAAAGCTCAACGAAGACTTAAGAAGAGGCTCGGAGGCCCATCGAGGGGAAATGCTGCAAAGACCCCTCTTCTGAACATTGATGCGGCACGTACCAAGAAAGAAGAGATCGATATCTGCAAGGTTGTGGTTACCAGAAATGTTCACACCTCACACCTGAATAGATGTACTTCGTTATAGCGTTTGGCAGTCAGCAGGCCCCACGATAAAAATATGCAATCTGCTACAGGTGTTAGGTTTAGCTAGAAGCAGATAAGCTTCTAGCTAATCCTAACACCTAAACACCTAAGCTAAACTTTGTTCATTAGTATTTACCTTATAAGGTTAAGGCCTGCTAATTGGTTAGTAGCATAAGGCTGTTAGAACATAAGTCACAGGACCAGGGTATAAGAGAGTTCTGTTGTAATACGGAAATGTTCTCAGGCAGTGTTAGCATGCATTGTTAATTTAGGTTCACAGAATTTTGGGTTCTTTTATTTTCCTTTGAACCCTTTGCTTAGTATTTACTATTGTCACCATATATCTACCTCATTTTATTTGCTTAAGTTGTAGTTGCTTGCAATATAAAATAATAAAAGGACTGCCTCCCATTGAGAGGCCAGTACCCCCAGTACGGTGCCGAAGGTGTGAGTTTTTTAGTGTTCGAGAACAGACGGTTCTGGGGACTACATTTCCAAGGACTTCTTCTAAGGTGAGTCTTGCGCTTATCTTTACAGAATTTGACACCGGTAATGTTTCGTCCTTTGCAGATAGATGTTTCCTATTTATGCACACTGTGAACAGGCTTGTAGCATCATAAGGTGTGCGGTTGTGCTGAGTGCTGTTGTGTGATTTCACACAAAAAAGAGTTACTGTTACCATGTTAACAAGTGTTGTTTAAATTTAAGTAGTTGTGAGCTTTTTATCCATGTATAGTTAGTGCTGATGCTATGTATGATAAGAAGCTTTACCTCTGAGTCTTTGCAATGCATTGACACTGGAGACTCACTCACTCACTCATCGTCTATACCACTTAATCCTGTATACGGGACTACGGGGACCTAGAGCCTATCACAGGAGACTTTGGATACAAGGGCAAGTGAGGTACACACTAGAATGGGTGCCAATTCATTGCAGGGCAAACAGACACTTACATTCTCATTCACACACTACAGGCAATTTTTGCATATCAATTAGCCTAATCTTCTTTCATGTCTTTGGACTGTAAGAAGAAACCAGAGTACCCGGAAGAAATCCACCAAGCATGAGGAGATCATGCAATCTCTTTGCACACAGACCCCAGGCAGGAATCGAACCTGGAACATGGAGGTGCAAGGCGACAGTGCTAACCACTAAGCCACTGTGCTGCCCACTGGAGACTCCTTCCATAAAAACTAAATAAAACGCCTCCTCATCACTACATGAGAAGATTCATGTGAACAGTGCACTGCACAAGTCCCAGTGAATGAGCTGCTACTGTAGAAATGATACCATGCCAGATCAAGTGTGTTAATGCAGTATAAACCTGGTCTTGGACTTGGTTTCTGACATGGCCTCACGCTTGTAGAAAATCAATCATTCCCTTCTGGCTAATCACATTCGATAATTCAACAGCACTGTGGTATAATATTTTTTATGTATTGGCATGGAAAAATGGCATGGAAAAATGGAGCCATCTATCATTTCTTTGTAGTAGTTACAGTAAGAAGGCTCAAATTTTCTTTAGAGGCTGAGTAACAAGTCAGATTTTTATGAGTTATGATGAATAAGGTTGGATTCATCGGCTGAGCTTTCTTTTTTTTTATTTTTTTTTTATGACTACATTTACACTGATTAGCCATAACATTATTACCACCCTCCTAATATTGAGTAGGTCTGTTTTTGATACCAAAACAGCCCTGACTCTTTAAGGCATGGTCTCTGCTAGACCCTCTGAAGGTATGCTGCGGTATCTAGCACCAAGCTATCAGCAGCAGATCCTTTAAGTTGTCCGTGGATCAATGGACCGGACTTGTTTTTCCAGAACATCCCACAGATGCTGGATTGGATTGTGATCCGGAGAATTTGGAGACCCGAGTCAATGCCTCAAACTCATTATTGTGGTCCTCAAATCATTAATGAACCGTTGTTGGAGTGTGGTAGGGTGCAGTATCATGCTGAAAGGGAATCCAGTTTCCATGAAGGGGTGTAACAATGTTTAGCAACAATGTTTAAGTAGGTGGTATGTGTTAAAATCACATCTGCCTGAATTCCTCCCATTGAACGTTGAACCAACAGAAAATCCAAAAGCATCACAATGCTTCTTCCCATGATGCATCCTGGTGCCATGTCTCTCCAAGGTAAGCGAAGCACATGCACCAAGCCACATGTTGTAAAAGAAAATATGATTCATCAAACCAGGCCATCTTCTTACACTGCTCTCTGGTCCTTTTCTAATAATCATGTGCCCAGTGTATGCACTTTTGGCAGCAGGCACGTCTGCATCAATACACCCCAAATGCAACGAACTGTAATGGTTTGTATGTTCTGATACCATTTTATCCAAACCAGCATTGACTTTTTCAATTATTTTGAACTATGGTAGCTCTTCTATTGGATCGGACTACATGGGCCAGCCTTCCCTGCCCACATGCATCAATGAGACTTGGACACGACCCTATAACTACTTCACAGGTTTTTCTTCCTTGGATCACTTTTGGTACGTTCTGATCACTGCATCCTGGAAACATCCCACAAGAGCTGGAGTTTTGAGTTTGCTCTGCCCCAGTCGCCTAGCCATCACAATTTAGTTCTTGTAAAAGTCGCTCAAATCTTTACACTTGCCCATTTTTTCTGCTTCCAACACATCAACTTCAGGGACAAAATATTTGCTTCCTGCCTAATATATTCCACCCACTTCCAATGCGCCACTGTAATGAGATATTCAGCGTTATTCACTTCACCACAATCTCAAAGGAATTGTATTCTCTGGAGATCAGGTACACACAGCACCAACCAACCTCCAGTGGTGAATTTCACTAGTGTAGTGTAGTGTACACCTGTGATGTTTGTGTATGCACTGAGTTGGGACTTCATCCATCCCAGCAGGGAGTTCATTGCACTGAGCATTGTGTTGGATAATTGATAGTGATCATGAACAGGGACATCTGATTCTACTTAACTTTCAGGATCATGTTCCACAACTTCATTAGTCTGATCATTTCTTGGTAGTTATTGGATGAGGAGTTTGAACATGTGCATGAGCTCATGAGGATAGAGCTGCAGTTATTTTGGAGGTGGTTTGGGTTTGTGCTTGAATGTGTGTGTGTGAAAGAAAGAAAGCTTCGTTCTTGTGCTGGCAGCAGCATACCATCTTCATGTGTGTGTGTGGGTGGGTGTGCATGCATGGCACGAGCTCTTGCATGCACGGTGATGTGTTTTAAGGCTGCACGCATTCGGAAATGCGCTGAAGGCAGCGTGCGGCCTGACGCGCTGATCTGGAGAGGAGCCAAAGCACACGCCGCATCGATCCGCTGTCTGTGACGCCCGGCGCGCGAGGCTGCACAACAGCTCTCTGTAAACACAAAAGACAACATTGTGTATGTGCGCGTGTGTTTTATTTTTGTTTCCGTGCACAATGACAACGCCGCGCGTTTTAAACGATTTTGCGCAATTACGCCGCGGCTCCACAACGCAGTATTTCTGACTGCTCCGGTTCTCCGCCACACCTACCCCTCTCTCTCTCTCTCTCTCTCTCTCTCGGTGTCCGTACAGCACGTGCAGCGCGGGGGCCAAGAAACGGCAACGCGCTCGCTTAACTGTTGTGCACAAGGAGCGTAAAGGGACGAGGACGAGAAGAACGAGAACGATGTCGCCACATCGGGTTGTGTGATCTGAAAACGACGCAGGTGTCAAAAGGCGGACTAATCGCATTCAGCCCGGGGGTCGCACCGCGCGCGCTTGACCCTCCTCGGGTGTTTTTTTTTTCCCCCTCTTCCCGCCGCATCCCGTACCGGAGAGATTTGATCAGCGACGGTGAAGTTACCAGGTGAGTAAACATTTGCGGACCTAATTTGTGCACATGGTACCAAAAAAAAAAAAAAGAGCAGAGAGAGAGGGAGAGAAAGAAAAAAAAAAGCATGTTTGTTTATAAAAATCCGCAACATGGACGTGTAATGATGTGCGCATTTTTTGAGTGTATGCATGACTAATGTTTAAGATCTTCAGTACACTCTGTCCTGCAGTGGTGTGGAGCAAGTGCACAATGAAAACACTGTTTCTCAGTGTTTCTCACTGTTTCTTTATATATATATATATATATATATATATATATATATATATAATGTGTGTGTGTGTGTGTGTGTGTGTGTCCACTTTTAAAATCCTCAGTTATTCAAGCACAGGGGTGTTTAATATAGATAGGTGAAATCATCCCTGTGTTGATCTGAGCTAGCAGATTACATTTCATGAGCACTGTTAAATAATAGATCCCCTCTATCTGATTCACCCTTTGAGATTAAACAGAAATCAAAAGCAATCTTTTTTTTTCTCCTCCAGAAAGCAATACAGTACCGAAACACCTAATCAGTCTTACCTAAAGCATAATCATGTCTTCATGTTTACACCAGGTTGTGCAACCAGCAGCAGTGAGTACTTCGCTTGTGTTGCGGGCTTTCACGTTTGAGACCGTAGCTGCTTCAACCTTACCGAAGGTGTAGTGTCAACTCGAGCAGGCCTGTACCGTTGCATTTTACACGGACGCCCTGCCTTCAGCTCTCTTTTCATCAGCACTCAGTCTCTTTGTTCTCTTTCTCTCACTCTCTCTGTCATTCTCTCTTTGCTACTCTGTCGTTTCTTCTTCTGGCTTGTAGAATTCATGGGCATAAAACTGTAAGTCAGCAAAAATTGAAAAAGAGTGCACAGTGTTTCGTTAAATAGCCACGGATGGGATGAGAGAAATAAGTGAGGATAGAAATCCTTTTCCTCAATAGGAAGCCACTGATCTAATGTAGAGCGGGGTAGGGGGGGGGGGGGAACACACATTCACACTTATTGATGCTGTCCATCAGGCTCATTAGTTTGGAGCTGAATTTAAGCATTAACACTGTCACCTTACACCAGAGTAGCCATCTGACTTTTAAACCCTTCACATTCTGCTTGCAACAGTCTGTATTTACCAATTAGTCCGGCAGTTTACTGTCTGTTGCATAAAGTTTCAGACTTTGAAAAACTGATATTTGACAAACTGGTATTTATTCTTCTTCTTCTTTTTTTTTTTTTACACTGTTTTGAATCGTTACTCTTACTGTTAGAAAAAAAGGGAAGGGAGTTGAAGACCTGCTCCCTGTTCTTCAGTGATTGAAAGACATTTGTAGTGTTGTCAGGTATAGCAGGTGAAAATGTTTAATAATAGATAAGAGAGAAACGCTGTACACTTAAAGGTTATTTTAAAAAGAAAATCACTTCGTATGGAAATAACATACTTTGTCATTTAGCCTCTGAAAGGAAGTGCTATTAACTTTAAAGAGGAGTGCAGTGGATGAGCTGTGTAGCTTACTTTGAATATTGGGACTAAGTGATTTAAAATGCAGAGAACTTTATGTTGTCTTTATTTAACTTCTAAAATTCCTATGTTCCTACAAAGGCCAACATATTGTGACCGGCCAACTGTACCGCTTCTTTCTGTCACATGATCAGTACAGTAGAACTACTAGCTCTGCAAAACAGGGGCTGCCAAGAGTGAATTAAATGGTTCAATGGATTTGTGGAGATTGTTGAAGCCAAGAAAAAGGAGGTTTACACTCTGTGACTGCCATTGAAGTCAATCCAGCAGTAATAAATGACAAGTATGTGTCAAACGTCTGCGATACGGTCTGTGAAATAAGACAGCTTGCTAAGTTTTTATTAAAACTTAACTAACATATTATTGATATTAAATCACATACTTAAATAACCTCAGACATAACTACAGAACAGATTTATGAATTGTGACAAAACTGTGGGAGATAGAGTTATAGCTTTTTCCTACATCAAACAAAATTTACACTCATATAACTAAAGCAGTTATATAATGATTTGTGCATTTATCAAATATATCACGATTTGTACATTTATCAAACTTTGTGACTCAGATTTTTTATCTGTTTGCAATACTTCTTGCCTCATTTGAAAAAACATTTTTTTCTCAAAATTGCAAAAACAGAACTCGTTTTGTTGACAAACAATATCAAGTTCAAATAATATCTAGTGAATGTTCTGGAGTAGAAAGCCCTATGGCGACAATAAAAAAATAAATATTTTTGTGTCTAATATTGTCTAATATTTGTATGGAGTTATAAAATAAATTTGGAAAACAAGGAATTTATTTCCCAGTTAAAGGAGTCTCTAGCTTAAAATAATTTCGAGAAGCCCCACTTTAACAGTTACCGTTCCCCTGAGCTTTTCATTTTAAACTATTAAAAACAAACTGTGTAACAAAGTGTATAGTATATTATGTTTGCAGAGCAACATACTAAAATAACCAAGGAACATAGCATTTATTTGTAGAAGTGATTAGTATCACCAGAACCTGTGATTTAATTTCTAGCTAATGCTAAATGTAAACACTACATGTCATGCTGCCATGTCAATTAGCTAGCTAACCTGCTATTAAAATAGCTGGTATTTTATTTGTTAATTGCAGACACAAGTAATATTTCAGTATCATTGTCTTTGCTTGTGTTTCTATGTCTTCAGTAATTTGTTTAATGGTAGCCAAATTTGTCAAAATACTCAATAACAAGCACAGCTTTGCTCATTATTAGCCTTAGTTTTGTTAGCTGGCTAACCTAGCACACAGACTGCGAGGATAATTTTTCTAGGTAACAGCTCCTCTAATGAGGATATATTAGGAACACAGGCATTTTTTTTCATAAAAGTGTTAAAACAAGCTTCATTTTAGCCATAAAATATGAATTTATCGCAGTATTAAGAAATATGAGCCAAACAGCAGTCTATGTAACCTTAATTAGCCATTTAAATAAAAATCCTTTTTTAGTTCGGAAACATTTTTTCATTCAGGTTCAGTGATTAAGCAGAATATTTTACAATGAACCTGTGTATGCATGTTAGAAGAGACAGGTGAATATGGAAAGTTATGGAAATGTGGTGTGTATTCCACAGATTGCCTGAGATTGAGCGAGACTAAAACTGTGCGTACAAATGTATGATTGTCTGTCTTAACCCGAGAGTTCGAAAGAGTGTGAGTAATGTGTGTTTCGAGGGTGAGGAAGTACTGTGTGTATATGTGTGAGGTTGAGAAGACACTGTTTGGAATGTGTTTGAGAGATAGAGTGTAATGTGTGTGTATGTGTGTGTTAGTTAGAGAGGGAGAAAGAGCAGGGCTGGCTCAGAGGCGCTGCTCATGAATGGCCTCCCTGTTATCGCCGCTCTGCACGCGGGCATCAGCACAACAGGCCGCTCATGCAGGTGCTGCCTCCACTGCACAAAAATAGCAGGTGTCTCACTGGGATAATACACTCACATACATACATACACACTCACACACTTCTCCTTCAGCAGTCACTCTCCACCCTCTACCTCCTCCCCAGGCTCTGGCGACCATGTGTGACGTCTCGGTCGTTGTGTGCCGTTTGGTGTGTGCGGTGGCGCTTCTTGTTGTTTTCACGGGCGGTCGAATGAGGGATTGCCCCCTGCTTTTGTCCGCAGTGTGAGGACTGTGAGGATTTCACATTCAGTAATATGAAGCATGTGAGTGAGTGTTACTGAGTTGCAGCTGACAGTGTGTAATTCAGGTTTATTCATATACTGTGTGTTGAATAGAGCAGGATAGTGGGTGTTGGACGATTTACATTGCTATAGCTGATTATGTTGTTGGTTATAGTTGGATCTCTTTTCATATGAATTTTTCAAAGGTTATGGTTCACTTAATAAAATAGTTATGCCACTGGTTATTGCTGATATTATTTATAATTGGTCAGGTCACTGGTATGTCATTGGAATGGCTGTTTGTCTTCTTAACTGGTTATGCCATGGATTTGCGCTGCTAGAGTCAGTAATAGTGTCACTGGTTGTGGTTACTTGTTTTTTTTTTTACTAGAGGTTACTCGCGACTCTGCAAGCATAGCGTGATGCTTTTCTACCCTGACGCCTGCATGCTATACTTGCGAATGGAGTGTGCGGTCAACTCAGCCCAAACAGGGCTGTAGCTATCGAATATTTTAGTAATCGAGTATTCTACCAAAAATGTAATCGATTAATCGAGTAATTGGATAA
>JAQMYG010000018.1:13538828-13555760 GCA_030014215.1 Clariallabes teugelsi
ACACACACACACACACACACACACACACACACACACACACACACACACACACACACACACACACACACACATGTATGATGACTAACCACTAATCCACCATCCTGCCATTATTTTCATTGTTGTTTTTTGTTGATGAAATTTGATATTTTTTAAGTGCTCGTTGCTTTTTTAGTATTTATTAATGGTTATTACTGTTTGTTGGTGTTTATTAGTGCTTATTGGTATAGATCTGTGTTTATTGCTGCTTCATAGTATTTTATTGATGATTATTAGTGAAGTGATCATCAGTGATTATGGCTGTTTATTAGTTTATAATTATGTTTATAGCTACTCAGAAGTGCTTATAACTGCTTATTACTGTTTATTAATGTTAATAATTCTTTATTGCTGTTTATTAGTGTTTTTTTATTTAAATTTTTTAATAAATGTTTATTATTGTGTATTAATGTATAATTGTTTACTACTGTCTATTGTTTATGTTTATTATTGTTTATTGCTGTGTATAAGTTTTTGTCAGTGTCTATTATTAACACTACTATGTTTATTATTGTTTATTGCTGTGTATAAGTTTTTGTCAGTGTCTATTATTAACACTACGTACTATGTTTATTATTGTTGGATACTATTTATTTCTTTCTATTGCTGTTTACTAGTGCTTATTATTGCTTGTAATTGTTTAGTATTGTTTAATGAAACATCATCACTTCTGTCTATAAATTCTGTTATTTTCCATCAGCTTCACTGTTTTTCCCAACGCAGCTTTGGCCGAAGTGTCCCGATGACATTATCAGGAGTGAAGTTATTGTGTTTCATTGTGATGTAAAACATCTTTAATTCAATTCGGTTTAATTTGTGTATCACTTTAAACAATGGATAATTTCACAGATCAGCAAAAAACAAAGAAAGCGTGTGTTACTAAGTGTGTTACGGTGGATCCGCCTGACTCAATGGACTTCCACTTGAGACTTCCACAATCGAACCTCTCCAGTATGACGGCTTTGGGGATTTATCGCAGCAGCAGCCGCGGTGTCTAATGTGACAGCACTTCGCTTTCTAGCTGCCGTCTCTCCTGATAACACAAATCATTGTTTTTGTCTGTATAAGAGGTTCAATTTAAATTCAGGATACAGCCCTTAGGTACATCATCACTGCTTATTTATTGCTTATTGTGGAGCTTCTGACAAGATGTCCACTGTCCATTACTCCTGTAAGCCCACAGGGTGATGTGTGTGTGTGTCTTCTGCAACTCAATGGGGCGACTCCCTTCTGCCCCGGAGCGCTGTAAACTTTGATTCATGCTGCATTAGACACAGCAGTGTCAGCATTAGATAAAAAGCAAGATGAGAATAAAACACACACTCTCTCTCACACACACACAGAGGGAGAGAGAGAGAGAGAGAGATGGATGAAGGAGGAATAGAAACCATAGAAGACGAGAATCAAGCGCGCTGAAGGAGGTCATGGAGCAGGTTAAAGCCGAGCTGGACCGGCTCTGAGAAGAATTACCCCCGGGGAGACGATACAGAAATGAGTTCAGGGTAAAAAGTGAGCCTCAGGCGTCTCTATTCACATGATCCGCTCACATCAAGCACAGGATGGATAGAACATAAAGCCTCGTAAATACGGTGAGGTCAAACGTCTGTTGCCTTTTTGTTATAAACCCTGGAGCGTTTTTGCCCTTCACAACCCGATCACAGTAAAACTACAAACACACTCACAATGTCTAACAATAATACTGATTTCAAAATCTAAATTGTATTTTATTCCTCTTAAATCATAACAATTAATTTTTTCTTTAATTAAAGACCAACTTGGCTTTTTCCTTGAAATTACTCACATTATTGCAGCTACAAACACTCGTTCCCTCACCAGACTCTGTTCTCCCCTTTATTGAGGTTTGGCATGTAACAAATTCAACTTTTTATCTATCTATCTATCTATCTATCTATCTATCTATCTATCTATCTATCTATAAATAACTATATTTAAAATTACTTTTCTCTGTTTTGTTTTCACTTTTAATTAATTAATCTCTCATTTTTAAATGATTGTACTGGGCGGAATTGTTTTTCTAGTTTATGGAAAAAAATTAAATAGAATATGAAACAAGGAAGAAAGAAAAACAGAATGCAATTTAAAAAGAAAAAAAGTAAAAATGGTTAATGGTTAAAAAATAAATGAATGAATGAATAAATAAATTAATTAATTAATCAAAACAAAAATAGAAAGCTTAAAATGAAAAGGAAAAGAAAATATAATTAATTGAAAAAAAATACATACTTTGGACTACCTTTTTAATAAAAATTAAACATTGTTTGTGATTGTTTTTTTTTAGAAATGTACTTTTTGTCATTTATGAATGATTTACTTGTTTACTTGCATTCATATTATAAAGCAGTGTGTAATATTCACATCATACAACAATAATGATAATACAGAGGAACCTCGACATACAAACTTCATTTTTTGTTTTCCTCATTTTCCCCCCTAATTTTTTTCAATTTTTTTTCCTCATATTTTTTTTCCTTAAGAACTGAAATTTTGCAAGAAATTTGCATCATCATACAAACTATTTTTGGCATATGAATGACCGAACCGAGTTGAAACGAACTGCAGCTAAGTTGCACAATCATTCAATGGAAAGCCAACTGAAGCGAGTTGACATAAATTTCTTTTGTGTTTTTTTGCCATTTTGTGTAAGAATTAGTGAAGACAGCATCATGGGTCCCAAAAAGGTTAGCAGGGACGGTGCCAGGAGGAATCATAAATTAAGGTTAAGTGAGGTTTAATGTCTATTTATTTAATATTTTCTAATTGATTTGATTGTTTTTATATGCAAAAATATGGTTATACTGTTGGAAATTGGTAATATTGGTGATATATTTGGGCGGCTGGAACGGATTTTCTGCATTTACATTATTTCCTTTGGGACAATGTGTTTCACAATACAAAATGGATTAAATTCATATGCTGAGGTACTGTAATAATAATAACAATAATAATAATAATAATAATACTCATAATAATAATAATAATAATAATAATCTACATTAAATATGTATTAAATAAAACCCAGTTGGTTTATCATTGAGTCATAATAAGTGTGTTTAAGGACAGAAGCCACTGTAGAAAATATTGTAAATGTTGTGTAAATCTGAAAAGAGGACTAACTGCAGCTCTGGAGGCCTGAACCCATCGCAGGTTGTTTTTTTTTTTTTTATTTCAGCAGGATTCAGCTGCTGTCCGGCGCTGGCAGAAGAACCGACACACTGCAGTCTGTCACAGTGAGAATCACAATCATTCAACATGGCACTACATCTGACCTTCAGTGCTCACCAGAGAGACGAGGCCACGATGCTGTGATGCACAAGAAACCTCCCGGTGTGTGTTTCGCCTTTAAAAAATGGAAAATAATGTTCTGGCCCTTTGATCTCATCCCTGATGCTGGATACAGATTCATCATCCAACACGAAGCCAAAGGGGGAAAAACGCTGGCAGATCTTTTGGAAAACAGACTCATGTTTGAGTATAAACCAACACACACACATACACACACACACACACACACACACACACACACACACACACACACACACACACAGCTTGTGGATTTCTGGCTCTGACTACTCGTGCAGGCTTTCAGAAGCAACATCTAATAAAACACTCCAGCGATCTCAGCATCTGGGACGCGGTGATGCAGTTTGGCGAGTGGCGTAAAGTCCTCACCTTTCATTTAGACCTCGAGAACAAATTTCAGGAGTGTGTCCGTATACTCTGATAAGAAACTGCACAAATGCTGGAAATAAGATCATCTTAAAGGCATTATGGCGTTATATAACATCAAGAAAAACCAACACGGGGCTTTATAACACATTCATAACCATTAATCTCTTTAAAAGGTTACATTTATTACGCGTGTATGTCATATTATTCGGCAACTAAGAGGAATTATTTATTAATTAAGTATTAATTAAATATCCTGAATATTTTAGACCTTTATATCACCCACAAACTAGCAGATGTCCAGTACAGTAAACTGCAGTTGTGGTTTTTGAAAGTTCTTTTTACAGAAACAACGACAACAACATCATACTGTTTCATGACTTTACTGCTCAATTTAGCAAAGATTTGAAAAGTTTTGTTGTGTGAAATTATGTAACACTGTGTACTGTCCATAATTTGTAGTTCAGGGGGACTGAAACAGATGCTTCTGTTCACATCAGTCTTCAACTTCACCATAGTCACATTTAATTGTATTCACCTGCACTTTGTCCTGCCTGACTAGTTTGTCTATATATATATATATACAGTGGAACCTTGGATTACGAGTAACGCGGTTTACGAGTGTTCCGCAAGACGAGCAAAGATTTTTAATGAATTTTGATTTGGAAAACGAGCATTGTCTTGGTTTACGAGCACCGAGTATCATGTATCACGCATGCGCTTCTTGATTTGCCGCCGAGCGTCACATGATCACAACTGAGCCAACGTTTTTTCTCTCTCTTGCACTGCGGGTAATCGTCTCCCCTGCTGTGTCTTAGTGCTCGTCTCTTACTGGTATAATCAACATCCGTGTGTGTGTGTGTTTTTCTTTCTCTTGCACTGCGGAGTGTGTGTTATGTGTGTGCGTGTGCGTAATTTGACACCGCGCCGGTTCACACACACACACACACACACACACACACACACACACACACACACTCTCTCGTCTTTACTGTGTGTCAGTGTTTGAGTGTGTGTGTTATGTGTGTGTGTGTTTTTCCTTCTCTTGCGCTGCAGAGTGTGTGTGTTATGTGTGTGCACGCGCGTAATTTGACACCGCGCCGGTTCACACACACACACACACACACACACACTTTCTCTCGTCTTTAGTGTGTGTCAGTGTTTGAGTGTGTTGACACCGTGCTGGTTCACTCTCTCTCTCTCGCGCGCGCCTTTAATGTGTGTGTGTGTGAAGCAGAGAGGAACGAATTATGCTCGTAATTCGAGGTTCCACTGTAATGAAAATCTGTCCTAAAATAATACAATTTGAAAATTTTCTAAATTTCAGTTCGGATATATTGTGTGCTGTGGTTTGCGGGGTAAGACCTTCATGGATGGGACTTGCTTGTCCACCCATTGTCCACCATGGGTGCTCAATCAGAATGGTATCTGGGAAATTAGTTCTGGTGCATTTCTGTCATGCCAGGCATTTGTCCTGCTTTGGCTTTGGTCCCCTCACTGGGTGCCCATGATCCTCTCACCAGGTATTTGATGGTGTCTAGTTGGTAATCAATGTTATTCAGTTCACCTGACGATAGTGGCGATGTTATGGCTGTTATCTCTGATTTGCTTCCAATGTTATTAAACCTTGTTACAGTAGGCTGGGAGATATAACCTTCATCTGACTAATTAGATCAGATCCAGCTACACGGTAATCATTTCTTAATTGATTAAATGAACTGCATCTTGATTCATTATGTTAACCGCTGTTTGTTGCAGCTCCAATTACTGGTCAATATATGACCACTAAAATGTTCTCCACGACATTATTTTTTTTTGCTTGTATTACTATTGCTTACGCAATGTAATTAATTTTTCTGTAACCGCCTGATTTTTTTTTTCATCTGCTTGTTAAGTGTTAAAAGCATCCAGAAAATATGGTGGCTGTGGAGAGGGCACTGTGACCCTATTATATTACGCTGGAAACTGAACATCACTGCTTGCCTCGCGTTCACCTTCCTCTTATCGATTTGCAAACACGCGGCGTGTGGCTGCCGGCGACTGGGCAGAATGATGATGTGCTGCAGAATGGAACTGAGTGATATCATCAGTAGGAGAGGAGATATCCCCCTTCTCGATACAGCTAACATCGCTATATTTATGAAAAACAGGAGAGGTGACAGTTGGTTTTACATTAATAGATAAAAGAAAATACCGGCGGACAAGTGTTGGAAAAAAAGCATAAACCACAACTGAAATTTTTTTTTTATTTCTGAAACCATTAAGCTATTGCACATCAGCCATCAAGGTGATGGCTGTCTCCGTAACAATCAGAAAGCGCTTTCTCTGCTTAACTGCTTGGGAAAGAAAGCTGTCACACCATTTGACATCTACACACACGGCTCGTTCAAGAGAACGTGACATGCACAATATACAGGGGTGATGAAATGGTGTTGGCACAAGGGTCATCAATTAATAAGCTAGCTGTTGCTGGGGTTTTTTCTATGTTTGCATCAGTTTTGTTTTTCTAATGTATTTGCTATCAAAGCCAATAAACTCACATTATGGCGAGTCATGTTTAGTCATTTAATTGTTCAATTTAATCTTGATTTAGTTTGATGAAAAGATCAATTTTAACATATATTTTCATTTAAGAAATTGAACTCATTCTTTTTCTTCTTCTTCCTTTTTTAATTTGTCTGTGTCACAGTTTACAGTTCCTAAAAAGGCAACGCTATGAAAAATACTTATACACTGCCTACACTTAATAAAAGTACATTTGCATTGACATTATTTACATTAGTGTCACAAATTCCCTCCTTTTTGTTGATAGTTTTTCACATAGATTTGCTTTCTTTGGCTTCGTTTTCTCCTCCTGTCTCCTGTTATATGGCCAAAAGTATGTGGACACCAGAACATTACGCTCATATGTGTTATTCCATAAACTGTTTCCATTATGTTAAATTTATAACACAAAGTTTTCTATAAGGTTTTCATGGTAGGCCCTCATTTGCCATGGTTGGAATGGAGGAACTTGAGTTGACAACCCCACTCAACACCTTTGGGACCACTAATGCTCCTGTGGATATATGGGTATCTCCCTGAGCCATACTCCAAAATGTAGTGAGAAGGTTTCCCAGAAGATTGGTCAGACGTTCACATACTGTAGATGGCTATATACACCGTATGTCCCAGGGGTCTTGTTTTTTAAAACCAGTCTTGTTTAGATTTAAACCATTAACATTATAACCACCGGGGTTGCACTGGCCTCTTGGAGCGTGGTTCCGCAGGGTCTCTGGGGTTGTGCTGTGGTGTCTGGCACCAGACAGTTTGCAGCGGATCTGGTGGGTAGCGGGGTGAGCCATGTGTGGGTCAGACTTGTTTGTCCAGAGCATCTGATGGATGCTGGAGAAATTGGAAATCTGGGTTGGTCCACTTGGGCTCTTCGTTTGATGTGCCCCATGAATGGTAATTTTCCTGGTCTTGTTTCTTCTTTTTCACCGTCCTAGTTACCTCTGTGTGTTTTGCTATTATTCTAATTCTTATAATAAGTATATTGTTATCTAGGGTTTATATGTCTAGTTATAATTACCTTTTGTTATCAAAGCCATTGTATGCAAGTTTCTTGTACTTCCTTGTTTTGAGTCACTGGTCGTGTTGTAAAATCAATGTTAATAAACAAGTGAAGAATATGACAGCATCTTTTTTTCCAACTTTGAAACATTAGCATACATATGCAGATCAGAGATGACAGGTGTCTATTTGGTTTATCTTTTTTTCTGTGTGTTTGAGAGCATTTTAATTAATTTCTTCTAATCTCATATGCCAAGATGTGTGTGTGTGTGTGTGTGTGTGTGTGAAGGAAGAATGGTTTCACTTTAGTCCGCATTACATTTTGTAGTATATATTGAGTAGTAGCCTGTTTGCGAATGCTGCTTCATATAGAAAACATTGGAACAAACGTAGAAACGGCCTCAAGCTGCCATACCTCTGGTGTCAATGTCCAATTACTGTTTGTTTGCTTTGTTCATGGTGCTCATGCTCTATCTTCAAGAGGACGAACCCTTAGAACGTTGTTAAACTCTGGCTAGCTGTAAAGTTTACTGGAAATGCAATAATTCCTGTTGTGTGATGAATCAAGGGGTCATGACTCCAATCCTGGCTGATGTCCACGGCGATACTGCTCTTTAAGCAGTATTCCCAGAGGAAGCAGCAGAAGGTTAGTGTAAGTTGACCTTGGTGAAAATGGTGGTAAAATAAAGCATAAGAATGTGGGGTAATGGTGTAGGTCATTGATTCTGGAGCAGGATAAAACATTTATCGAAAGACCTTCACTGTGAACAGGTTCTGTTCAAAACCTATTCACAGATTAGACTGAGTAATAAAAAAATGGCATATATATATATATATATATATACATACATTGTGTATATATAATGTTGTTGTTGATCTTTCGGCTGCTCCCAGCAAGGGGTCGCCACAGCGGACCATCCGGTTCCTTCCTGACGTAACCCTCCCATTTTATCCGGGCTTGGGCCTGGCACTGCATCCAGTGGCTGGGGTTTGGGTACTGGCTGAAAATCGAACCCTGGCCACTAATATATATATATATATATACTGCTCTTGTCCATCCCTATATATATGGGGCTCGAACCTAGATCCTCAGACTCCCAAAACAATAAATAAATACAAAAAGATATAGAAGGTGTAGAAATACGTAGATGAGAAAAAATATAGAATGTATTCATAAAATAAATATAATAGAATAATTATATAAAAGATATGACATTTTCATAACATCTCCCGGTTTTTAAACATGATTTTAACCTACTTTCACAGCTCTGCAAACTTAATCTGCATATTTCTGATGCACACACAAACCACATACTAATTATTTGATACTTGAAGAACCCTTTGGCATTGTTAACATTTTATTTTTCAAAAAAATTATTACTCAGTACCCAATCTGGCAAGTGAAATCCACAGCTGCAGTTCATTTGCATGAAGGTGGTGTGACCAAAAAAGGAATGAATCATTGATTTATTATTAATTTTTTTTTTTTTTTTACTTCATGCAGATTTCATAATTAAGGTTTTTATACATATTTTAAAACATGGAAATGTTCAGTAACTAGATTTCATTTCTTATTTATGTACATGAAATTTTTTTTAGGTATATTTACAGGAATGGAAAACTGAAAAAAGCTGCACAAATCAACATATTTAAATTAAGGGCAAATTAAATTCCACTCAAGTAAAATGTGTAAGTTGAACACGAATAATGGTAGATTATATAATAATTAGATATAGTTAATAGATGACGAGGAAAATCAGTTCAATAAGGTATTGTGAGTCTATTTTATAGCAGTTCATCACCAAACTGAATCCAAACTAGATTTTTTAAAATTAATTAATTCATTTATATGTTTGTTTTTGAGGTGGCAAAATGTTTCTGTTCCTGTTATATTCCCATAAATGTTATAATCAAACAGGTGGTGCGTTCTTAAATATTCACACATTGGCAAGCACAGCATCCTGTGTGGTATGATAAAATTTTATTTAGATTTAAGATTATTGAAGTTTGTTTAGAATTGTAACAAAATCAAAAAAAAATAATTAAAATAAAATAAAATAATATATATATATATATGATATTGGGAGATCTATAAAATAATGATACTAACAGAATTGCAACAATCAAATTGGCACCTAGGTATTATGATAATATCGTATCGGGTGGTCTATGGTAATTCCCATGTCTATGAAATACATTCCATCCATTCATCCATCCATCTAGGAACCGCTGTAATCCAACCAAGGACTGTGGAGGCCAATGGTGACCGTTGTATTTATTCCCATTTTGTACAGTCGTGGTTTTGGAGTGGTAGGACTTCCTGGTCAACATTCACACACTATGGCCAATTTGGGAACACCAGTTAGCCCAAGCTGCATGTATTTGGACTGTGGAAGGTAACCGGAGAACCCGGAGGAAACCCACCAACCACAGGGAGGACATGCAAACTCCATGCACACAGACCCGACGTGGGAATCGAACCCAGGAACTGTAGGTGCAAAGCGACAATGCTAACCCCTAAGCCACGTGCCGCTGTGAAGTGCATTACAGAGTATCTACTGTATATGTAAAAGTTACAAGAGGCCAAAATCATCTTCTTGAGTGCAGAAGAACGGTATGTTTAGATGTTATTTGATTGTTATTCAGTATTTACGTCTCTAATAAAATACCAGACTTCTGCTTACTGCTTAACTGAAATGTCCTTCTTCCGATTAAAACATGTCTGAAGTGTTTCAGGGGTTTGAATGAAAGTCAGCATAGACCAGCTTGAAAGTAGAAGATTCAGTCGAACAAAAGAAACATGCACAAACCCTGGCTGCAGGAAGATTATCAGAGTTCAAAGCTCCAGATGGGATGTGTACCTCTGCTTCAGCAGTGTCAAAAATAAATATTCAATAGGCGCGTTTCCATTGTTGTACAGTGCCGCCATATGCCAACCTAACCCCCCCCTCCCAACCCCACCCCATCCCCAATACTTCCTAAAATAACAAAAACATTTCGCACTAAGAAATCCTAATATGTGCAGTAGAGAATAAAGTTAAGACAATAAATCCTAAGAGCAAAATGAGTGTATAAGTTTATTTTTGATAAAACACACAACGCTAAATGATAATTAAATGATCTGTAAAGTTCATTAGATTTCTTGAAGGCTTCCAAGCTGTTTATATATTTTTTAACTTCATTTAATGCAATACAGTTTTGATCAATTCAAATCCGCAACATTATTTTTCACAAACATAGGTTTAAAAAAAGTTTGTCTTTATTTACTGGAAGCAGTAGTGGCACTTTTTGAAGAACATTGCAAAACTCCTACGGTTTAACCAGATTAACACCTACGGCTATTTGAATAACATTAAAAAAGTAGTCCAGGTTTATATAAATGATGCAAAACTTATTTAGAGACCTAGGATATTTTATTGGAGTGTTTCTTTTTACACTGGAACATAAAAATAGTCAATTTAATTAAAGGATTCTTTATCAAATATGATTGAAAAAAGAATGTTAATTAAAGATATGCATTCCAGTTGTTGTTTTAAAACATTTGATAGGTTTTGTTTTGTTGAATTTTGAGTTTACATTCGGATTACATTTACAAAGATTTAAATAAACAAAACATATTAATAGCATCTATTCATCTTGCTTTTGATATTAAAACAATTTTAAATGAAAAAAAAGATGAAAAATTTTGTATTCTTTGGTAATAAATATAAACTGCTTAAGTTTTGATATCAGATAAAGTAACAACAACTGTGGACTCGGGGGTTTGGACATTGTTTTGCCATGCAAAGGTCTTTCAGATGTTCTGACAGTGGTGGCAGAAGTGCCCAGGGCCCTACTGTGCCATTGTTCTTTAGAAATCATTAATAATCCTCCACAGAGCTGCCTTTTATGCACAGAAAGCTGGAGCACAAGGTCTTGGCTGGACAGGGCTGTCCACAGGCTGTCTCTCTCTCTCTCCGGGGCATCAGACACACACCACAGGGGAGGAGGTTTCAAAAAAGAGGGCCGTCTCTACCACTTTTGATTCCGACGTCAATCCCTGGGCCATAACTTGATTAATGAGAATGGAAGCTGAATGGGCTTTTGACGTGCTCCCTCCTCGTTGAGCCGCCGCTTCATCAGGTTTCCCCCGCAAAGAGTTTATACTTTGAAGTTGCTCAGAAGGAAGGCAGAAAGTAACAGGGAAGTAAGACCTGCATTAAGATGAAACATTTTTAGCATGTGTGATCCTGCTCTAATTATCAAGTACAGAGATGGATGTGTAAAAAAAAAAAAAAAAAAAAAAAAAAAAATCATTTGTTTCTCAGTAAATCTTTTGGGCGCTTATTTTTTGTCTACATCCTCACACCCACACAAACACACAGAGTCTTTCCTTTCAGAATGATATATCTTTAAATTTTTTTTCCTTTTTCCACCTTGAAATCACACACACACACACACACACACACACACACACACACACACACCGTCCACACATTTTTTAGCATCTGTCACAGGTTTTAAAAACCTTTTTTCCTCCTCATGATTTAATACCCTAATTAGTGTAACCGTAGGCTGTCTTGTCTTTTTTTTTGTTTTTTTTTCAACAATCACACTCACTCGTTCTCTATAACGAGGCCTGGAGCCTTTCCCCCAGGGGGACTAGGCGGGGTACCCTGTAGACGGGGTGCCAATCCAGCGCTGGCATTTATGAGCGTTTCTATTCCAAAATAGTATAAGCATGTGAAAATTGAATATTGCTTTAGTTGCACTTTTCTTATCAATCTTAAATCTTCTGTCTTGCACTTTGTTGATTGATGGGAAAAACTGTCAGTGCTAAGCCCAAACCACAAGTTTTAGGCTTTATTTAATAGATGCTGCTGCAGTGGTTCATGCCATATAATCAATAATGTATTGTTTTAAACTTAGGACTTTTTATTCTCTGAGAGCGGTATTGAGATCCTCGGCATAAAACATTTATAATAATGAAGGCAGAGTTAACATAGTTCACTATAAAGTTTAGTTCTTCATTTTATAGCTATACACCAAAAAAACTAATAAACTTACCCAAACTGCAAGAAATTTCAAGCAGACACTTTTTCTTTCCTCCCTATCTAAACTATAAACAAGGGAAAGCAGTATTAAACAGTAATAGAATTGTTTTCCTACTTACCACTATTTACAAGGTTTTTACAGTGATAATCAAATGAACTAAGTCCAACAAGGGTTATGCGCAAACAAGATTACCGACAAGCAGAGTCTTATTTTACCACTAGCTAAGTCATCATTGTAAGCCTTATTCAATAATGTTATATATATATTTTTTTTGTATATATTTAATATACCAATAATACCTAGGCTTCTGCATCGAAGCAACCTGCTTACGCCAATCAGTCATGCCACGTGTCATAAACATCAACTAATGTGTGAGATAATCCATCATTGGAGCACCAATAAAATGAACAAACTGCACAGCACCCATCTTCTTCACAGAGATGATTTGCTCCGGTGGTCGGCTGGCAGCTCATCAGCTGTTCGTGTTCAGGATTAGAAGGAGAAAAGGCCATGTGGATAGCCTGTGCAGCTATTTTTGTCTCTTATAGCTGCAAGTTCAGTCAAATCCAGTGTATCATCAGGGATAGATTGACAAGTCTATAGACGTTTTGTAGTTATTTAACTACCGTGACGTCACTTACAGCAGCGGGCGGCAGAAGTACCATTAACCGAGATTAGGCTACTACTGTATGTATTTTTGTTGACAATTATATTCAAGGTTTATTGTGGAGACAAAAATATAACAGGAAGATTGCCTGATGATTACCTGATTACCTACCGGATTACCTGATGCTTTGTCACACAGATAAGAGTAACCTAGCAACTGATCACTTCTGTTCTGATTATTATTTTCATACGGAGTATGTTGTGGTGGATTTCATAACTTATTCAAAAAAGGAACCAGTGTGTGAAAATGGAAGAAAATCTAGATGATGAACAAATACAGTGGTACCTTGCATTCGACTTTATTTAATCCATTTTGGAGGCGAGTTGTTAAGGTGAAATTTCTTATTGCGAATCACATTTTCCCATAGGAAATAATGTAAATATAGATAACCCATTCCAGCTGTTAAAAAATTATCATCAATGTTACGAGTTTCCAACACTATAATGAAAGTTTTGCATAGAAAAAACAATCAAAACATTTAGAAAAACATGTAAATTAAGTAAAATATGAAATATATAGAAATTAAATACACTTTAATTTCTTTATATTAATTCAAATGTCTATTTAAATAATTTCTTCTTATTTAAACCCCGTTAATTTCTATATACTTAATTTATGATTCCTTTTGGCGCTGGTTGGTTTAAAAACTAAACTGAAAGCGGCTCCCTTTTCTTCTTGCTGCGCTCTTTGGTAACTTTCTTAGGACCCATGGTGCTATGTCCCCCCAAAAATCCCCCCCAAAAATGTGTAAATTCACTTTGCTGGACCCGCACTGCTATCAAAAGTACTGGTTTTGTTGCTTGTATGCCGAAAATTGTATGTCGGGGCAAATTTGTTGCAAAATTTTAGTTCTTAAGGTTAAAACTCTCAAGGTGGGGTGTTCGTATGCTGAGGTACCACTGTCTTTGATTCCTTCTGGATTTGGTGGCATGTTCTAGCATTAGTGTTATCGTTAACTTTAATTTTTCTGTTGCAAATGAGGCAATGTTATGGAATATGCTGTGCTTTACACTTCATTTAATGATCTGCAGGTACCGTTAACTAATATTGACAATTAAAACTTTCTGATCAATACCTATACTAACTATTCCGGGGTTAAATCCTAAATAGCATAAAACTGAAAACTAGTGTGCTAGGAAGGAAGTACAAACCCTTGTTACACATACCAAGTAGTTCCCTTAATCATGGTTAAGAGAGGGATTTGGAATTCAGTGCTACTTTGACTGGTTTGGTTTGTGGATTTTGCCGTTTTTTGTTTACATTTTAAATTCATTATCTTGAATTTTAATTTGTGTAAAGCTTCCTTGTGACAATGCCCATTGGGGAAAGTGCTATACTAATTAAATTGAATTTAATTAAGTTGAATCCCACTGAAGCTACAGATATCTGTGAGCCATGGAGTCCATGGAGAGAGCAAAAGTGAGCAATGCTTTCTGTGAGGGAGTGGTGGCGTAGTCCAAGCAATACTAGCCAGTGAACTCGGTTATAAGAAGGAAGGCAGATAGAGATTCCTCTAAGTGTGATGCGCTGCCCTGTGATGTAGCATGATCAGCAGTTTCACCTGATCGAAGAGAAAGCACTTCCTTGCCTTTTATACAATAGGACAGAGCTGGCTAGTGGGTGGGAATTAACCTAGACCAAATTATGGCGAAAATGCAGCAAGAAATAGAAAAAAAAAAGAATAATCTTGGACTAAACATCTAACCCATATCTAACTGGAAACTCTGGAAAACAAATATCTGAGTTGCACCATGTGAAGCCTGTAATGCAACATTAGCCATATGATGTTTGTTCTTTGTATGAGTAATTCATGCTGAATTACTGTGGATTCATGCTGAATATACTGTATTTAAATTAAATTCTACATCAAAACGTATTATACTGAAATTCTAAGGCTTTTCTTTCTTGCTTCTATGGTATGTAGATCATACTTTGCATGGAGGTCAGTAAGGTCTTGTCTATGGAACAATACAAACCTTAATTAACCATGGATTAAAGACTTTGCTAAAACCTTCCATGAACGACCTTCCAGGATCAAGCGCAATTCATTTAAAATCCTAGAAATCAAGGACATTTTTTCTCCACCATGAGAATGTTCCCATCTGCAAATAAGCTGTAATAAACCCTACTAGCAAAGTTCAAGACAAACCTTATAAAAACACAGTGAATTGATTTACACCCAGAATAAGAAAAACTTTAGGATTAGGGCTGAGATGACTAACACTATGCCGGCGTTATGTGTGGATAGTGGTGTTATTTGAAGGTCTCTGTCATCACGAAACTTGCTGTCCAGCTGCAGAGATTCCTACCTAGGTCTTTAAAGAGAAGATGAGATCAAAAGGGCCAGATGTGTGATCTCCCTCTGTTCTCCACGGGACTGCAGCTGCTTTTAAAACAAAGCCGAGTCGGCCGGCGTTCCCGCGGGTCTCGCTACGTTCACCTTGTGCTGAAGGATATTCTCATCAATATATCTGTCTTGTATTAAAGCTACTTTTTTATGGCGTCTAATCCTATTATGAGCATACAGCATGAGAAAAGGACATGAAATGCTTTGCACATGTTGGTCATGATTCACAGCGCATTCAGCTGATAAATCAGTAGGTATTTGTCATGTATCGACTCTTCCACACGTTGGTCTTATTGTAATATCTATGCCGAAGCACTGGTTTGTCATCACAGCATTTATTTTTCTATTCTGTCTTTTTTTTTTTTTTCCCCTTTCTCAATCCCCTGCCATCCATCTTTTCCTCTCTCTCTTTTCATTGCACCCCAGGGCTGTCTCGAGTGTAAGTGCTGTACACAAGGCTGTGCTGAATCAAATTACTCTCTGGTTTCCAATTCATTTCTCTTTAT
This sequence comes from Clariallabes teugelsi, assembly GCA_030014215.1. NCBI lineage: Eukaryota > Metazoa > Chordata > Actinopteri > Siluriformes > Clariidae > Clariallabes > Clariallabes teugelsi. Next base: position 13,554,658 of record JAQMYG010000018.1, read on the forward strand.
GGTAACCAAACCATTGGGAGTGGAATCTGCAATACAGGGCGCATTCACAGCTGCGTTAAGTGAGCAGGGTGAGAATTTAATCATGAAATTGTGCCCATTAGTATTCAAGATTCAGACTTAAATACAGACTTAAACTCCATGAAGACTCTTGCAAGATCGCATAACAAATGCTGAAATGTATGTTGTGGGCTATAAATGTTACGTGCTTTGTGAAACCCAAAATAGAATTAATAAATATGACTAATAGTCAATGGTGGGCCAAATACACAAATCCTATACTTGATAAAAGTAGAGATACCCATGGTCAAATCTCCCACATGTAAATTTCAATTTGAGTAAAAGTACAAAAAGAACTCACCTTCAAGTATTAGATCTCGGTAACTCGTATAAAATCTCTCTCTTACTCTCTCTGCTTTCTAACTGTGAATGTCCTGTTCTCATCACTGTCTGCAATCATCTCTGCTTCCTATTTGAAACACATGTAACATTACTATTAAGCGTTTCACATAGCTCAGGTGGCAAGATTTCAATTTCATATACTATACACCACTGTTAAGTAACGCAATGCCATGCACAAATGTGGTGAAGTAAAAGTACAGATATTTGTTGTAGTATGTAGTGGAGTAAAAGTTAAAAATATTGTCTAATCCAGATACATGAAATACGAATTAAATGACAATAACAAAGTAAATTTTCTTGGCTGCAACCAAATTTACTATCGACCTCTGGTGATGGTTAATTAAGAAAATTAAATTGCCTCTTTAAAGTTCCAAATTCCAAGTTCAATGTTCCAAAAGACCAAATACCTTTTAAAGATATTTTATGTATGAATTATTTAATTAGAAACAAAATAAACAGGGTGTAATCAATGCTGTCAAATTAAACCAAATTTGCAGCAATCAATGCGAATCAAGACTAAAACTATCCATTTAGCTCTTTCGGATTAGGCCCTAAAGGCTAGTTTTTTTTTTTTTTTTTTTTTGGATTTTTCCAATTTTCTCCCTAATTTAGTCGTGGCCAATTCCTCCCCGTCACTAGGGGGCTCTCACATTAAGGCTACTACTACCACTCAGCCGGGAGGGCCGAAGACTATCACGTGTTTC
>JAQMYG010000018.1:13557179-13568695 GCA_030014215.1 Clariallabes teugelsi
AACATTTGCTGTAATGTAATCGCATAGGCTGACATCGCGATTGCGATTGCGATATTATTAATCGTGCAGCACTAATTCATACCATCCAATCAAACCATGATAATCACTGCCTGCTAGTCACACTTGGTCTTCATACAATTTAGATGAAAAAAGTGCCAAAGGTCATGTGAAGTCTGCTTAAAAGCATGCAAAAATAAAAAGTTTTCCCTCCCACAGATCTTAACCCTAACCTTAATAACGCAAAAAGAATATCGAAATAAATTTGCAATTTAGAACATGTTGTAAAAAATAATGAATTTCCTTTTTCAGTTCTTTTTCACACATGTTTCTTAGAACAGTTTCAACTATTTACTTCCCCTTTTTTGCTTCTTCTCCACTCGTTGCTACATCCATATTTCATTCCAGAGTTGAAAATCTCAGCCGGAGTTAGGAAATGTTCTATTCTCATTCGCTTTTACTGCCGTAATCTAGGCAGCTGCACTGATGGATGTTTACTGTGCTTTTCTCTGTGAGTGAATGGGAGAAGTCTTTAGTCAGGCCCACTTACATACTGCCATCAGTCTCGAATTTCATGTCCATTCAGAACTTACTTCCTGTTAGTTCTTTTAAAAGCACCAGGACTGAAATTGACAGAACTTTTCATCTCTGGGGGAGAAATCCCTATTGAATAGTACAAACAATATTCCAATTTCTTCATGAATAAATATTGATGGGTTGGTGATTGTACACCGTGACTGACACCGAATGTGCATGTTATTACCATTGTTGTTGTTAGTTTAGATCATACTACTACCGAAGTGTCTTGTATTTACTGGCAGAGACTCGCAGGAGCAGCATAGAGTTCAGTGCATTTCTCCAAATTGCGCTGCAAGATGTAAGAAACTGGCATCAACCCATGGCCCCTATTTCATGGCCAAATTCTCTGAGTGCTGGAATATCATTAGCTCTTGTCTGGCTCCCTGTAATAGCAGTTGCACTGTGATTTTTGCCTAAAGCTCAACAGTCCCAGAAAATCATTCATATATTCAATAAAGGTATATAATAACAGGCCAAAAAAATTTGAGTGCGTCCTAAGGGTTTTTTTTTAACACTTGGCCTAAGTAGTTGTGTCTTAATTTTGGTTTTGAATGTATAAGCAAATTATATATACATTTGTTTTCATTGTAAAGAATTCTGTCAGTTGTGCAGATCTATACACCTTATATTTGTGCGTCAATATTTGCAAAATGGTAAGCACTAAGTTCCGCTATTTGTGATTTGTTTTTTTGTTTTTTTTAGCTTCAAGGCATGTCATCATGCAGTGATTCCTACAAATCAGGAAAATAAAAGTTGGTTTCAGTTTGGTGGGGCATTTATTTTTTCTGATGCTTTTAGTCCAAACACTTTGGCCACACAAATTGAACTAACTAACAGTGGGAAAAGGAAAGTCTAGTTTTATTGATCCAGTAGGGTTTTCTGTCACCTCCATTATTTATAACAAGCCTTTCCCAATCATTGATAAACTTGAACCAGGAAGTAACGTGACACTTTTGAAGCAGTCACGTTGGTCAGTATGCAGCAATGAGAGTGGATAGCTTCTACACCTGATGTGGATAGCACCACGGTTCACTAGACCATTTCTGGGCTCAGAAACAGCTTTCACACAGCTTTTCACAAACATCACAAAACTCTGGGGGGCAAATGGACCATAGTCCTGGAAAAAAACACACGCACATCTATGAACATGACCTAAGAGATTGCCTATGTTGTTGAAATGTGAAGAGTAAGTGTTTAGGCTAGGTTCACATTACAAGCCACATTGCTCAATTCCGATTTTTCTGTTAGATCAGACTTTCATGTCATGATGGTTCACAATTATTATAACAAGTGACTTTTATTTGACTCTGATGTGGACACATCTGTCCTCTGAAATGGCATGTATGCACACATCGATCCGACTTCGCTCGCGCCATCTGGGTTCTAACACATCATGTGTGACTACTCATTCATTTCAAACAATGGATGCGATAAAAAAAAAGAAGCTTGGGGTTTTGCTCTGAAGGATGGCAAGCGGTTAGTTGGATGTATTCGTAGCTGTACAGAAAAAGGAAGAAAGCCAGATGCCCCATGAATTCACAGAGGCAAAAAACGTTGCAGGAATTCCGATCCGCCTATTCTCATTCAAGCCACATAACCACGTATCGGATATGTATCTGATCTAGAAACCATATACAAAAGTAGCTCAGATCTGATCTGTTCAGACAGCCCTAAAAAATCTGATTGGCAAAGCTCTGTGCCACAATCGGATAAAAATTCGGAATTGAGTCACCTCAGGCTGGTAATGTGAACATGGCCTTAGTGACATGCTAAAGGGCATTATTGCAGGGTAAGTGACGCTTTTACATTTACATTTTCCTTTACATTCTTTAATCCAAAGCAACTAACAATTTAGACAGAAAGCTTATGCCTCAACCTCAAAGTCACCATGGTCACCCCACCAGTCTTTGCCCTTCCTATGAGCTCCCAAAGGATGTGTGGAAAGTCTCAGTGCAATAATTGTCCTCAAGCTGTTGGTGCTTGCAGCTGGTTTTATAGATTTTCTCTTGTAGTGTCGCTGGCCATGGTGCTGAACTTGTCCTGATGGTGGGACCTCCCTAAACAAAATGAGTCATGCAAATTGTTTGACATTACAATTGTGAAACATGCTAGCATCACACTAAAATTCTGAATGATAAGAGATTATAATAAGAGGTGAGCAAAGTACACAAAACAAGTACTTGAGTAAAAGCAGGGCTTCAACAAAGTAAAAATCATCCTAGTAAAGATAGAAGTTCTTCCTTTAATGTGTGTACCTGAGAGAGTACATATGTGACCTGTAGCAGCATTAACCAATATATTGGTACTGTATGAAATTTCTATTTATTGGCTTATAATATCAGTAATGACAATTTTATGACTAATCTCTGATCTATATAGTCCTATCTAGGTAATGATCCCATAAACATAGCAATAACAAATGAACCTATATTTAAAGATTTGCAGAAGTACAAAATCCTGTTTGCTGATGACTTTATGGAAATTTAATTGTATAGGAAATTAATCAATGCTTTTTTGATAAAAATAAAAAAAAAAAGAAAGAAAGAAAAAAAGAATGATACCAAGAATACACTTCAGTCTTCAGTCAAGAATACACAAATTCCGTCAGCCAGTACTGGTAACATAACATTGGGTGTAATAGAATACATGCCCCTATGTGGTATAAAACCTTATTATGTAATTTGCAGTTTTAATCAAGGTATGAGAGGGGTTTAAGTCAAACTGGGTTTTGTGATTAAATTTTGTGAATGAAGGCTTAACACTGATTGACATTTTCAGAAGACTTGAATAAACAGGACTGTGATAAATCTCTTAGCTGCAGTAAAACATTTGAATGGTACAAATATTTTAAAGAATGTTTGGTGGCTCAGACCGATTTTAATGTCATGATGGTTCACAATTATAATAACAAAAGTGACTTTTATCTGACTTGGGAACTTGAAGCCCACTGTTGTCGTTCCCAGGAACATACAGCGAGTGGAATGCCTGATCTCTGAAAATTGATGAAAAACTCGTCGCCAACTTGCAGAAGAGATGAATCTGTCTGTGGGAACTATACACACAATCTACTACATTCCATTATGACAACACAACTTGCACATTACAGCCGGGAGTTATTGCCACATCCACCATACTGTCCTGACCTCGCCATTTTCACTTGATTGGGCCATTATAGGAGTTCTTGGGAGGCCAGTGTTTCGCATGTTAAGCAGGATGTCTGCATTATGGCCCCGGCATACTGAGAAAACTTTTACCTTGATGGTGTCCAAGCACTAGTGAAACATTGGGATGAGTGCATTAGTGTAGCAGTGGATTATATACAGTATAGAAATAAAGGTAGTTTTTACTCTTAAAACTGTTCTGTTATTCTGCACAATTAAAAGTCCCAGTTTGACTTGAACAACCTTGGTAGGCTTCTAGTGAAGTGTTACTTTATAATAGCAGTTTTGCTATTTTTCTCTTATTAATTTACATATACAATGAGTTTTAAGTATTGGTAAAAAGCCGTGGTATGAGCAAAATGTGCATGTTTATGTTTCAGCATTGTATTCAGAATATCTCCCAGTTTTGAAAACTTACCAGACTGAATACATGAATGTTCTGGAATGTATTTAACTGCTTGGAATTCTCACGGTTGGAAACCGCTCAACTGTGGCAGCACCTTAATCCATATCCTGTCTCCGGTGAGAAAAAAAATGACAGGTTGGTATTTGAAACACCCTCTCACTTTCCCTAACGGAGGTGGACTCGTGCCTATTGCGCAATCGCACCAGACTGTCGAGAACCGAGAATGTGTTCATCAGTAGCACAGACGTTTAACACCTTGTTCGGTCTGTTTACGGGCTCTGCTTGTGGTGCGAACTTGTTCAGGGCGTTGTTGCACTCTTTTAACGTATACAGTATTACTGATGGCATTATATGATCCATGTAAATAATCAAAGAATTTACAGTTTAATATATTCTCCTTATCAGCTCTTGGGGATTTTAAAATTGGGCATAATTAGGAGGGCTTCAATGAAGACAAAATGTGGTAGCTTTTGTGTTAGAGGTTTCGTGCAGCTTGGAGCTTGGAGATGTTTTTTTGCGTGCTACATGATTAAAGCGACCTGTTTATGCTTGAAGAGATAGAGGAGACTGGATTAATAGAGGCACCTTGAAAAGAAACTCATATTCCTTTTTTTTTTTTTTTTTTTTTTTGAAAATACCAGCCTTTTTCATATTTCTTGCTTTGATAACCTTTTTTTTCAGTTGAAGGGATTATTGAAGGATTAAGTTTAGCACTCGGAATAATGCGACGAAGCTCCAGTGGCATATGTGTGCAAGAGCTGGCAAGGTGTCAGACATCCAAATGCCAGTTTATTCATCGTTTAGCTGGAACCAAAATGAAAAGCTACTCATAGATGCCTTACACAGCATTTCCTAACTTAGGTGCGCACACTTGTTTTTTTGTTTTTCTAAATAATAATTGATAAAAAAAATATTCCAAACAGTTTTACAATTACTTTCTTCTAGATTGTGTATTGAAAAGACCTTTTTTAACAAGACCCATGTCTCTACAGACATCAGCTAACATGCTCGCTATAGATCTTCGCCCTACCTGTGCGTCTGTTAGCTCACACGGTTAATACAGAGCTTCAGAAAATACTGCTGAGACATAACTAGGGTTATGGCTTTCCCATAAGGGCATATATATATAAAACGCATTTGTGTTCTTACACAATAGCGGGTGCTAAATGGCTGCTGTTCCGAGTGTTAGTGACTCGTTTCATTTGTGATGCGGCCATATCGTGGTGTTTGTGAGTTATCCCCATGTAATGGATGTAGTTCTGCCTCCCAAGGGTCAACAGCAGGAGCAGTTTTAATAGCTAAAATGAGCAGTTAACGGTTTTGTGTTCAGGTTGCTGGCACCATGGCCCACTGCTCTCTGGACAGCAGGGGATCCAGATGTGCCAAGGACAGTTTCAACGAGTTTAGGGATGGAGGATGGGTGAGTGGATGAATAGAGAGAAATTTGCATGTGTTTTAGGTTTTAGTAGCTTAGGAGTTTAGGAGATCAGTGGGTTAGTATATACAGTGCTGTGAGAAAGTATTAGATTTTTTTTTTTGTGCATATTTGTCATGAAACTAATTTTAATAATACACAAAAATAACCAGAGTAAATACAGAAATACAGTTGATGATATCATTTATTAAAGGAAAAAAAAGCTGTCCAAACCTACCTTTCCTTATATGAAAAAGTAACTGCGGCCCCCACACCCGTCTCCTAAATTATGAATGAACTGTGATTAGCCACATTTTTTGGGAAGCTCAGTTAAATTTCACTCGTCACACCCAGGCCTGATTAGTTTCAGACCTCTCGGATCAAGAAATCACTTAAATAGAACCTGTAGAACAGTAAAAGATCTCAAAAAGATGAACTTAGTTCTTCTGGGTTACAGCATATACAGCTGAATTGTAATTAAATTGAACTCACCATTATCTGATATCTAGATTATCTTTGCAAAGATCCAGCTCCAGACCGTTAATCGAGTAAGGAAGGAAAGATGCAGAAATTGTACTGACCCGAGGGCAGATCTCTGAGGAAATGCACTGCTCTGTTCAGAACGTGCTACGCCGCGTCAGATCCGCAGTCACCCTCATGCGCGACGCTGTTGCTAGGCAACGCTGCTGTAGGGTCGAGACGCACTACACCTGGCAGCAGGTCTATTCAGGCCTCCGGAAAAACTGCCGCGCGACGTGCGATCATTAGGTAGCACCAGGTACAGAGCACGACTCCGCGGTAGTGGGGCCAACGGCAAAGACAAGTCCACAAACAGAGCTTGCATCTAATAAAGAGAGAGCAGCATGCGACACGATAAGTGTGCTCCCAAAGTAAAAGATAAACAAAAAAGACAATAAGTGTTCCAAAATAAAAGAAAAGAGACAAATGAAAATAAAAGAGAGGAAAAACGCGTAAAAAGGGATAACCTTGTCTCGAGGAGACGAAGGAGCTTTGTGTTTTTTTTTTTTTTTTTTTTCAGTTTTATTTCCATCCCTTTTAAGTTCTTCATCAATAAACCCACGTTATCTTCGAACGGCTTCCCGAATGTGCACATAAGCACTCTTGCACATTCCTATTTCACTGATCTCCTCTAAAGCACTGCACTATGGCTCTTACTTTAATTATTACATCTCCTGGTGCGGCAGTTACGTAAACCCAGGCCACGTAACAGAAACCTAGAACCACTGGTATTTAGTGAAAAAAATCTGTAAAGGTTATAGTTATACTACTTGCTTACAATGGGGTGGATAAAAAAAATGGCTGACTAATGACAACATTTACAGCGGAACCTCGGATTGCGAGTAACGCGGTTTGCGAGTGTTCCGCAAAATGAGCAAAGATTTTGAATTAATTTTCACTTGAAAAACGAGCAAGTCTTGGTTTACGAGTACCGAGTATCGTGTAGCATGCATGCGCTTCTTGTTTTCACGCCGAGCGTCACGTGATCACAACTGAGTCAACGTTTTTTTCTCTCTCTTGTGCTGCGGAATTGTGGGTAATTGTCTTCCCTGCTGGGTCTTAGTGCTCGTCTCTTACTGGTATAATCAACATCCGTGCACACGTGTACTGTTTATTATAACACTGTGACCACGTGTGTGTGCGTAAAACACATTTTATTTTGTATGTAAGTATGTCTGTACAACACGCGTGTACTGTTTCTTATAACACATGTGTGTCCGCGAGTGTAAAGTCTCATTAGAGAGGTTAAAGATCCATTTTCTCTCTCCCTCGCTGTTTAAGCCTGTTGTTGTGTGTGTGCACGCATGCAACTTGACACCGTGCCCCTTCACTCACACACACACACTCTCGCCTTTACCGCCCCCCCCAACCTCCTCTTGGCTTCACACACACACACACACACACACACACACACACACACACTCTCTCTCTGCTCTACACAGAAACACTGCTCTGTCACGATTCTTTTCAAAGGTAAAGTGCAGGTTAATTTGTTTGCTTGTTTTACTTTACAGCAGTGATTCGGTTAGTATGCGCTGACAAAACAGTCTTTCCGGTAATGTGTATGTGTGTGTGTGTTTATGTGAAATTCAAATAAGAGAGGAGAAAGTTTTACTGTGTAAGATGAGAAGGGAGAGATGGGAGGGGCTGATTCCTCCTCTCCGCTTACTTTAGATTCTCACACACACACACACACACACACACACAGACACACACACACACACACACACAGCGCCTTTGCGTGTAAACGGAAACCTTTACCTGTCTGTATTTATTTGTAATAATTAATATTTTGTATTAATAATTTTTATGTATTTATTTTTTGGGCTGTGGAACGAATACTTTGAGTTTCCATTATTTCTTATGGGAAAATTTTCTTTGATTTACGAGTGTTTTGGAATACGAGCCCGCTTCCGGAACGAATTATGCTCGTAATCCGAGGTTCCACTGTACATCTTAATGCGTCGTTTAAATATGTGACCAGAGGTATGAAATCTGAACAAATCAGATGTTTTTAAAAAAAAAATACACAACGTTGTCAAGTTGTTAATCAGATTTGATAAACCACAAAGCATCTGCTAGTTCATATTTACAAAAACTGATCTTTTTCATATGGTTACAGCATTTCTCCAAACACATACAGTAATTGGGTCAACTGAAAACCTTTAAGCAGTTCTTCCATCAGGTGACAACACCTGCTTTAGACAAAAAACAAAACTACTAAAGCAGGTAATAAGCGGATATGGAGATACACCATATGGCCACACGCTTGTGGAATACTGATCATAACACTTCCAGGTGCTTGTTGAAGATCTCATTCCAGATTGAGCTGATGTTTTAAGAACACCGCGCCTCTTTGGAAGAGCAAAAGCCTCAACAGCAGTACTGAGAAGGTCTGGTGTTTTCTGATTCATCACATTTCACTGGTTGAAGTGTGAAAAAGTCTGCGTCACTCATGTGAGTTCTTGAACACCAGCTTTGTGTCTTAATAGGCCTCGTTTTGTGCAAACTGGAGCAGGTTTGGATGAAGAGAAATCATTTTGCTACAACATACAAAGACATCCTAAAGAATTACGTAAAGATGTAGGAATATATGAGTATAATGGCCAGTTGTTCACATACTTTTGGCCACATCATGTATAAGTGGAATTTATATACAGGATTTTTGAAAAATATGCGATATAAACCAATTCCAAATGCTGAAATACTGTCAGATTAAAATATATCTTTGGAAACATTTCATTTGCATATATTCTGCATGGGTGACTTGTTTTGCTCTCGTCATAAATACATGTGGTGTTCATATTTTTTTTCTATAAACCCCACTAAATCTGAAATATTCATGAGCATACCTTAAACAGTTTGTCCCGGTTTCCTAGAATTGATCAACATCCTTATTTATTTCACGGTAGGGATTTTGAAATTCCAGTCATAAATATTCCACCATGTTTTGAAACTGAAACATTTTTTCTTTTTTTCTTTTTTTAAGTTAAATTACACACAGTACAAGATCGCAAGTATGTACTGACTGATATGAGGTTCCTTCTGCAACATCTCATGACCTTTTCAGAATTATACAACTCGATCTGTGGGCTGTGTGTTCCTCTTTGATCTGTTTTATTGCCCTCTGGTACGTTACATTGCAAAAATATGGAAGTGCATTTATTCACTTCTGTATGCTGTGTTTCAAGCATGAAATCGACCTTGTCTGGAATCAGGAGTTTTAGTGGGCTGGCTAAGCTAGTACATTTGCGATAAAGGTGAAATTCTGACAAATGACATTTAGTTAGACTCAGACAGATTTACAGACTTTAAATGGCTATTAATTATGTCGCTTTTTCACGCATACATGCGTATATTGAATTTTTCGGGTCTGATTGATCAAACTGGGTGGATCATTTTTTTCCCCCTAATTAACTTCAGAAAAGGCTGGTGAGAGAATAGCTGTTTATACCGAAGGGATGACAGGAAGTAACTTTCATCATAGACATGCAATTAAACATTTAATCTAACTATGAACAATTAAAAATCACAACTTGTTTTGGCAAAATGCCTATTGTATGAAGCAAATCCCACATCTTATACAGTGCGATTATATGAATATAGTCTACGTCGGTGTAATAACAGCCTCGGTTTTGCGTATTATTCCTTACATGTTTGATATATTGCATTGTTTCCCAGTCTCGGTCTTGATGTTTTCCATAGACGCACGTTTTAAAACCACAAATCAGCAAAATGTGCATAAAAATCTTTGGAATAAAACTGGGAACCAGTGCCATTTTTCATTTTCATTACACTGGACATTTACAGTGTTATTGGTAGCAGAGATAAAGATAGTCACTGTTAATTAATGCTTACTTTACAGTAAAAGCTGTATGCATTGCACAAATGTGGGAAGAACATGGTTATATTGCAAGTTATATTGCTGTTTTATTTTTCCGTTATTAATTAATTAAATAATCTAATAAAATGTGCTTATTTAACCAATAATTTCATATACTGTATATCAAATATAACAATACACTCACTCACTCACTCACTCATCGTCTATACTGCTTTATCAGGGTCATGGAGCGTATCCCAGGAGACTTACAGTAGGGCATGAGGTGTGGGGTACACCCTGAACAGCGTGCCAATCCATCACAGGGTATACACACACACACACACACACACACTACCTGTACTGATCTGCACTGTGTTTTTGCACTGTGGGAGGAAACCGGAGTACCTGGAGGAAACCCACCAAGCACAGGGAGAACATGCAAACTCCATGCACACAGACCCGAGATGCGAATCGAACCCAGACCATAGAGGTGCAAGGCGATAGTTCTAACCACTAAGCTACCGTGCTGCCTATAACGATACAAAAGACAAACCAAGCTACTTGTGAAATATATTTAAACTATCAGGCAAGCAAGAAAACTTTATTAGAGTAAGATTACTTAGTGTTGCTTCGGGGTTAAACTTGATGGCAATTAATTTCTCACTAAAGTAATTAAAACTTTGATTTTTAATGAAAAATTGCTGTTTCGCATAAATGATTTTGGTTCCAAGTTGATAAATCGCACTAATGTTGCTGTATGCTTTACTGTATTACTACAATACAGGCACAGCACTCTTATAGTATATAGTGAGGCATGCTTTTCCATTTTTGTTTTCCTATTTTCTCCTAGTATATCTGGCAGGCGAGCATATTGAACTGTAAACGTTGTTGTGAACCTTTGTAGTTTGTTGAAGATTGACAGAAATTCTTCTTAGTGTATGTGCCAGCATTATTGGATCAGGATTATTACATTTATACTACAATTTACAGTTCCTAGTCACTCATCTCTTAGTCATTCTCAGTACAGCTTATCCTATACACGGTCGCGGGAGGTCTGGAGCTTACAGTATGCCAAGGGGCTCAGGGCATTAAGCATGGTACACACTGGACAGGGTGCTAGTCCATTGCAGGGCACGAGCACACACTCACTCACACAACCTTGACAATTTGGGAACACCAACTAAGCTAATACAGTATGTATGTCCATATAAATGGTGTATGCAGAGGAAAACCCATAAAGCATGGGGAGAACATGGAAACTCCACTCAAACAGACCTCCACTCAAAGGCAGTGCTCGAACCCTTAACCCTGTAGGTGTGGAGCAATAGTACAAACCACTACGCCACCATGCTGCTTAAAGTTTCCACATCTTAGCAAAAAAGCACTTGCAGGAAACCATATGTTAGGGACAAGTTTATTATTTGCTATATCACTTATTCTGTTATTTATTAATCAAATGCCAGAATATGCTGCAGGTTGATTAGATAAACAGGGGCCATGTATAAAAAGTAGGGCCGGGACTCGCTAAAAAAAAAAATCGAATTAATTAGAGGCTTTGTAATTAATTAATCGAAATTAATCGCATTTTAATCGCATATAAATATTTGTAATAATATT
>JAQMYG010000018.1:13568795-13580390 GCA_030014215.1 Clariallabes teugelsi
AAAAATAAGTGCGATTAAAATGCGTAAAAAAAATTTAACGCGTTATTTTTGTGTAATTAATTAATCTAAATTAACGCATTAAAGTCCCGGCCCTAATAAAAAGTTTAATGTTGCAGGATGGAAAGTTAATCTCCTTATGGCATGGCTAAACTACTACTACTATCCGAAGTTCTTTTTTTTTTTTTTAGTAACTGTTTTCCTTACCTTTTTTGTTGTTTTATACAAAAGCAGAGTCTTATTTTTTAATATAGTAAATAATGAGCAACATTGAAACAAGTCCATGTGAAAGAGCTGTTAGTATTGTGTTAGAACGAGCTCAATAATATACTGCCGGCTGGAGAAAAAAAGTCACTCTCTAATATTTTGTTGGACCAGCGTTAGTTTAGATTTCTACATAGCATTCGCCATGATGTCGTTTCAAAGTTTATTGCCATCTAGAGTTGCGTTCCTTTTTTCCCCGAGATCTCGTTTTTTAATGATGGTAGAGTTGATGAACCACTTCATAAAGTCTCCTCCAGTCCAAAGACTTTCAATAGTGGCCAATTCATGTGCGAAAATGATTCCTCATGCTCCCAAAACAACTCTTTCCCAATTTGAGCCTGATGAATCTTGGCATTGTCATCCTGGAAGATTCCTGTGCAGTCACAGAGAGAAACAAATTAATTGATGGGTTTTTCAATCCCCAGTTCTACCCGAAACCTGACCAACTGAAGCAACCCCAGATGATATCACTCCCTCCAGAGGCTTGTACAGTGGACACAATGCATGATGGGCGCGTTGCTTAATGGGCTTCTCTTCTTACTCTGATGCACCGATCGCTCTGGAATAGAGGCAATCTGGACTTATCAGACCATGTGAACTTTTTCCATTGCTCCGAAGTCCAATCTTTATGTTCCCTAGCAAACCGAACTTTTATTTTAAGTAGTCTCACTAACAATGGTTTTCATATGGCCAAATACCAGTTTAGAATGCCAGTTCTTTTCACATTGTGTATGTAAATGCTCTTACTTTCACTATAAACATGGCAGTGATTTTTATTGTCAGTTTCTTACAATGCAACTTCACCAAGCATTTAGGTAATCTTCAATCACATTCTTTTTTATTCTGACCCCATTTCTTCTGTGAAGATCATGGTTCGCCACTATCTTTCCAGATTTTAATAATGTGTTTGAAAGTTCACAACCCACTTCCAGTAATTTCAGCTATTTCCTTAGTAGTCTTCATGCTGTATACTGTATAAACCAGGGATTTGACCTGTAGCTGACACGACTGCTGTTGTAGGAAATTAATCACCAGCCAGGTTCACCAGTTCAACAACATTTATTTTATTCAACTTTTATATTGCTTATGAAGGAAGCCAGGAGCGTATCCCAGGAAACCTTGGGCACAAGGCGGGGTACACCCCAGACAGGGTGCCAATCCATCACAGGGCACACATGCATACAACTACACACTCATTCATGCACTATGCACAATTTGGGAACGCCTGTTAACGTAATCGGAATGTGTTTGGACTGTTGAAGGAAACTAAAGTACCTGCAGGAAACGCACCAAACATGGGGAACATACACACCCAAGGCAGGAATCGAACCCTCAACCGTGGAGGTTCGAGGCCACAGTGCTAACCACCACCGTGCCATGCTAAGTTCAACAATCATGTTGTCTAATTTATTTTGGTACAACATAAAAGTGTAGGATTAAGGACGCAATTATGGTCCTTATGAAATTATAGTATTTCATAAGGTCTTAAGTATCCAGTACCAGGTAAACATTGGAAGAAGTGCGCACAGGAACCAAATGAACTGTTTGTATGACAAGAGTGTGGGGGTGGGTTGTTTACTTCAGAAAACCTGAAATGTGTAATATGGTGGATCCTGCTGGTTAGCAGAGGGATGCTGGGGCAGCAAGATGCAAATAGAAAGTAGTTTGCTCCTTTTAGGATTAGTCAGACTGGAGAAGTCTCAGGCACTGAGTCATATCTATTGATTTGATTTTGAAGGATGTGGGAAGTGGAGCGGGCTTATATTCTTTAAGAGATGTAGGAGTTAGTGGTAAAATAGAGGAATAGATTACTCATTTGTTATTCCGATAGATCCATGATGTAGTTTGTCATGTGTTTTCCCCCCTTTTTTTTTTGCTTTTCCTTTGTTATTGAAAAATTGAGCTAATACTCCTTAAAAGGCAGCTCCTACATCATCTGTACTTATTTTGGATTTTACAGATGAGAGCTTTCCAACTACAACATGAAGAAAAACGACACCAAAATACTCGGATTAGCAGGTTCTGAGAAAGTTCATTTATCCATTGCAATTATGAAACCCTGGCCTTCCTTCATTTTTCTTATGTTAGGTTCTCACATGCTTGAGCGAAAAAGTTCTTAACAGCTCCTTGCTGACGACAGCACTTTCTCTGCCATGTGGCTTTTTTCGGTCCGCAGCCTGGAATCCAAAACCATCGGATGATTATGGATTCTACAGCTCACATTAAAACAGCGCTGACCTTGACTTACACTCTCTCTTTCTGCTTCTCATCCTGTATTCATCAGAATCTACCAGAGAAGCTCTCCACTCAGATGTAACTGATTGATCTTAACAGATAAAGGCGGCAGTAAAACCCCCTTTCTTTTTTTTTTTCACTCAAATGCTTTTTGGAATGTCACTGGAGTTATCCTAGCCTTGATAGTTGAGTGGTTTTATCACCTGGACATGGTACAGGACCAAAGGAAAATCTTCAAGCGAATTGAACAATCCTCACCTGATAAAGTGGATACCGTTTCACACATATTCCATTTATTGTGACAAGAAGAAAAAACGTGGTTAGAGAGTTATGGGCGAAAAATGGATTTTTAGGGAACCTAGAATGGATCTCTAAAAAATGATTTTTTTTGTATTGTATGTTTATACAGTATATACATATATGTTGTGGCTTGCGTCCAAGTTATCTATCGCTCCTCGCTCACCCCCGAAACTCGCTAGGTAGTCGGCCTCCCCTTCGGCGGGGCTGCGGTAATGGTCACCGGCTGGTAGTTACAGTAAACCTTGCTTATGGATCTCGGGCTGCTCCCCGCACTATTTAAAACACGGTGAGTGAAGCTCGGGGGTTTGTTGGGCTGTCTGTCTGCCGGTCTGTCTGGACCTGGAAATCCTTAGAGAACTAGAAAGCAGAGTGGCACGGCAGACGCTAAAAGCGCATGCGAGAGGCGCGTTGCTATGCGCATGGGATTTCAAAGGCGTAAATGGAATGGCGCCTTTGATTGCCGCACTGAGGACAAACTGCGAGCACACTGCTGGAGCTCCCCTGACACTGGGACTCTCAAACAGAGCCGGATTTTGTGACCTTGCCGCTGAAGAGAAAACGGTGGCAGTGTGTTCCATGACAAGCCACCCAAATGAGGAGTGTCCGGGAGATACATCAGGGCTGGGAGGAGCCGGTTCGGCAGGTCAAGGAAGCTTGCAGGAGCTGCTGCCCACTCTGCCACTCTACCCACTGCCACTCCTCACCAGCCTATGCCTTTATGCCAGCGGGGCACTGCCCACAGACCTGCATATGCATCAAAACCGTTTTCTTCAGACTGAGCACAAGCATGAGCACATGAGTTTCACTGAAAAATTACATTTAGTTTCTTGCAAAAGATGCCAAAAGCTCATAGAGAATATTTTATGCAATTTTTTTGAGACAAATGCCTACATATTATATGAGAAGTTTGTACGATAAATCCAATTTCCAGTTTTGTTGGTAAAAATGGATAAAAAACAGCCTAAAATGTAGCGAACTCATGCTTTAATTGTATTTTTTGTAGTGAGGCATACTGGCAGCAAATACGGTTGTAAACAAATCCTTTTTAATTACAAAGATTGTGCAAGATTAAATGAGAAAAATTAAAAGCAGTTCAGAAAGGGGTCTACTGAGTGGTATAATGGAAGTGCATTCACCATATCACCCAAAGATTGCGAGCTCAATTCCCGGGTGATCCTACAACCATACCTCCGTCGCCGGGAGTCTAGGGATCGGGCTGGTCGTGGGGGAGGGATGGTACTCTCACATCAGTCATGGTGACACTAGATAATCATGGGCATCTGTGAGCTTGCGCAAGCAGAGGGGGGAGGAAGATAGCACTTTCGTCCAAGGGCGTTTTCATATTAGGCACGATTAATTTGTACCGTGCTCAGGAACGATCGCTCTCCCTCCTCACTCCCCCGCTGGCCAGTGTTCACGTTGTTTTTGTTTAGGGAGAAAACCTTGGGGTGGGGCGGTGGTGGTGGAGTTAGGGCAGTTTTAAAAAGTTCATGTTAAAAGTGGCATCATCATCACCTCGGCCACCTCAATAGTTGACAAGATCACCTTAATATAAATAGAAGTCCATGACCATTGGACCAACAGACTGTAAATCTCCTCTTCCTTGGCTTCAGCCTTCTCCAAAAGTCCATCAAACACATTTAATTCATTCAGAGCAAAGGCGATGCTGTCTAGCCAATAGTTTCACTTTACAGTAATTTAGTAATGTGATTGGCTTTTCTGGTGCGTCATGCTTTGCCGTGAAATGTGGTTAAAGCTTCTAAAAGAAGGATATATCGCAATATAAAAAAATTTTTCATTTACTTTTATTTTTATTATACCATCAAATGAACTGGGTTAAAAAATATGCCGTCATTACATCACCAGTGCTGACATGAGGCCACACATCAGTAACACAAAATAAATCTAGATAATAGGATACATGATCACATCTTTAATTAACATTTTTGCTTATCCAGTGCTGGCTTTTGTCCAGGTTCTCTTCACTGTACATGTTGTAGCTGTTGTAGCTGCCCTTATGTGCAGGAGAGGAACATGATGTTGTGTGTGGTTAAGGGGCTTTATCAGGAAGGAGAATAGAAGCTCATGCTGTTCTTGGCCTTTCAGACAGTCGGCTTACAAAGGCTGCTTCTAATGGGGCCTTAAGAGCTTGCAGGACATTAGCGGTAACCTTTAGGAATAACTGCACGAGAGGCATTCATTTTTGGGAGGATGAATGCATGGTGGCTCTTCAATGTTCCTCCATGGACAATGTGTTAAGGTAAAAAAATAAAAATAATTGGTCACTCCGTGTGTCTACACTACTGTATATCACGCGCATATATATTCTTAGTATGTTTAAGCTGGGGGTGACTATGCATTAAAAATGCTCTCATTGATGCCCTTCCCCCAGTCTAATTAAAGCCCAGTGCAGCGTTAGATCCTGGCCGTTTCCCTCATTAGCTGATGGTGCTGAACTGCATATATAGGTTTCAAGTGAGTGGTGAAACAGCTCTTTAATTGATGAATATTTATGAAAACATCATTGCGAAGAATTGAGCAGGAGAGGCTGCTTTTAAAAGGATTGCTTGGAACTCCAGTGAAACCTTGACTGGTTTTAATGAATAAAGAATCAAGGAAGCATCTCTTCCTGACTCAGTCTCTCTAATCTACCTTGCTCTCATTCCTTCCTTCTGTGTGTGTGTGTGTGTGAGCGAATATGTTGGCGCCCTCTTCCCTTTGCCATCAGAGTGATCCCATCTCTCTGGGTTTATTGCGTTCGGATGACATTACCAGAGTCCTGTTGTCTCCCTGACGCATCGGCTCAATATCAAACGCCGCGGACCATCCAATAGAAATGGATTTTCCCCCTCTGCTTTTGAATAGCATTATTGTCTTGTGGATTTTTATCGGCTCAGAACGAAGCGGCCACTCACCTTGTTGTGTAGACGGATCTAACGGCATGGCGTCAGCTCTTTTAAAGTGGATTCGAGTCTTGTCTGTCAACAAAATGGACTTGAAATGATATCCGAAGAGATCAGTTCAGAGATGAAGTATTCGTAGGTGTGAGGCAGACAGAAGGGGGTGGGGGGTGGTGGCTGGGGGATGGGGGTGGGGGTTATCCACAGGATAGCCGTCTCATTGCGGCAGCCACACAGTCTGTTCAGACATGTTAAACTGAAGTGCATCTCTTCCACAGCAAACAAACCCACACACACACACACACACACATGTACAAAGGAACATCCATCTTATATTTCCATACCACACCTTACACTGTCCATTCCAAACACACACCCACGAAGATGCCAGGTACCAGCAGAACATCTGTCATAAACACGAGCCGACACTAAACACATGCTTCCCTGGAGGGATCAGAACACAACAGAAGGAGAGAGAAGGTGAAACGAGCATGTGTTAGTTATGTATGAGTTAGAGACGAAGCGCGCTAGATGAAGTAATAAGGCATGGTTAGTTACGTGAAAATCTACTATTATTTTGTATATGAGTGTATAGGAGTAGAAATGTTATGACAAATTTTAGTGAAATAAATATAAATGTACGAACTGTGGCTGTCGAAAAGCTCCTGTAATAATTAAGAATTATAAAAAATTCCATATTTACTTTCCATATAAAAATGTAAGTATGATTGTCAGGTGCTCACAAACGTATCCATATAGTATAGCCATATAGAGTATTTTGCTTAAAAATCACTGGGAAAAAAAGAAAAAAACTGATGTGGATGCCAAAAATAAAACCTGATTCTGATGTCTTTTTTTTTTTTACACGAAAGACGTGGAACTTCGACTTGCTAACCCATTAAATTAGCTGCCACTAATTTGATTGACAGCACAGTCTAAACAGCATTCATGTACATGACTTAATTGGAGCAGAGTAAAGTGATCAAGGCAGATGATTTCTAGGAGAAACTCTCCATGTGGTGAAACAGGATAGTTTGCTTAATAAAGAAAGGGGAAAAAAAAATCATCATGTAAAACTTTAAATTACAGTTGAAAAAAAAAACCAATGAAGTGAAAAAAAAGTTAGTATAACTAACACTTGCTACTTGTTATATTCCCAGAGGGCGTTTTACATTTTCATGGTTGAAATTTGTAATGTCTGTGTAAACATATTTGCTTAAACCAAATGCTGAAGGTCGGGGGTTCAAGCACCAACACCGCCAAGTTTCCACTGTTGAGCCCTTGAGCAAGGCCCTTAACCCTATCTGCTCCAGACGTGAAGATTTTGACCAAAAAGCTGATTGCCACCATGTTTGCTGTAAATATTGCGCGTGAATAATAAAATCAATGAACTACTAATCAGAAGGTTGTGAGTTCAAATCCCAGCACTACCATGCTGCCCTGCTAGTCTTTAGGGCGAAAATATACTGTACTGTACCTGCTTTTAACTACACACGGCCACAACACGCAATATGCATGTAAACGGTAGGGGAAGCAGGCTTGTCAAAACTTGTGAACAGTTTTTTGTGACCAGGTCTACAAATACCCCCCCCACCTGTATGACTGCCCCTACTTTTGGGGGCAAATTTGAAAATACGTATCTCAAAACAGGTTGTGGGAGATACATACCCTTTTAAATGTCGACGTGGAAACTAAGCTCTCTGAGAATTGCCATGTTTGTCTACTTCATGCAAAACTGTATGATTGAATTCTCCAGTGTGCCCCCTACTGGAGTCCTCCGGTAATGCTTAGTATATAGGCAAGCATATGGTTGACTACATTAATACATGGTTTAACATCAAGTATTTTCCACCCACCCTTAAGCAAGGCCCCTAACCCTCAACTGTTCATCTGTACAAAAAAAAAACAGCATCTGTAAGTCACTCTAGATAAGGGTGTCTACCAGCTGCCATAATTGTAAATGTAAAGATTGAGGTAATAGGTTGTTGGTTGTGAGGCAGCATTGTGGCATCTGTTCTGCCCTTTTAATTATACAGAGGAAGAAACACAGGAGGAAAAAAAAAAATCACCTGATCACCCGCAGCCTGCCTGCCAATCTGACTGGCGTGTAAATTAGCATATAAATTGACCAGAAAATTGAAAAGTGCGGTACAACATTTAGCCCCCCAAAATTGCAATATTGCTCAAAGCCTCTTTAGGGAATGTGCCAAAAGAGAGTGTTCCTGCTCAAAAGGCCATATTATCCAATAAGACTGTCTTTATGATAAGATAAAGACCAATGTGCATGCAGTCCGCAGCTGCAGTGTGTGTGTGTGAGCTTTCATATGTGCGTGTGCATGCATGCATATGTGTCTGGGCACAAACTAGATTTGATTACTAATCCCCTCTATTCAGACACTGTCCTCTGCCTGTAATGGGAGGTTTAAATCTCTGATAGGTTCAAGGTTTGTGGTTGACACAATTCAACAGTATGATAAATGGCTTTGTGTGAGCATGTGTGTGCATTTTGTGTGTGAGTGTGTATGTGCTGGGGGTGAAGGTGACCTAGATTAAAAAGGTCTTTTAGCTCTCTCATTTTATTCAGTGACTTTAACTCCTCTCTAATATGGATTTAGAGCGATGGTGTGTGAGAGGGTGAGGGAGAAAACGTGTGTGTGTGTGAGTGTGTGATAGAGAGAGAGAAGAATTTTGGTTAATTTACAGGATGGGGAAAGTGTGATTAAGCAAAAGTGTGTGTGTATTATTTTTTGTGTGTGTATATAACACACACACACACACACACACAAAATAATACACAGTATATGTGTATGTATCTGCCTAGTCCTTCACTGAATGGCTTTCGAGCTTATATCACAGTTGCTGGCTAAAAACTCCCCACCAGTGTGCTTGTGTTGAGCCATCAATATTATGCTCAACCAATCACTGATCAGTATTGTTTACAAAAACAAATCATAATCACTGTTGTTCCTACTGGTGAATCTCTGATCATCATTCTTCCCAACAACTAATCACTGATCCTAATTGTGCCCAACATCAGATCACTACTCTCCATTTTCCACTAATCACTTATCAATCAATTACTGATAATCAGTGTTCCCTCCAACCAACCATTGTTTCTAACAGCCAATCAGTGATCACTTTTCCCAATGACCAATCAACAATCAAAAATTGATCCCAACAACCACTCCATGATCACCTTTTGTATTCTTAATGGAACTTATAGTTGGAATAGGCAATTATTTTAAATGGGCAAATAGGTTACGGTGCTGTGGCCAAAAATAAATTATTTCCTTAAGAAGTTCTAAACTTCTGGGTGTCCAAAATACTACATATGCATACAGTGCACTTATTCCAAAATAGATTAAATTCATTATTTTCCTCGGAATTCTATATTCATAATGACAATGTGAAAGAAGTTTGTTGGAAATCTTTGCAAATTCACATGAAACATGAAAACTCAAAATTGAGCTCAGGTGCTTCCTGTTTCCACTGATCATTCTTGAGAGGTTTCTAACTTGATTGGAGTCCACTTGTGGTAAATTCAGTTAATTGGACATGATTTGGAAAGGCACACACCTGTCTATATAAGGTCCCACAGTTAGCAGTGTATGTCAGAGCACAAACCAAGCCATGAAGTCCAAAGAATTGTCTGTAGACCTCCTAGACAGGATTAAATCGAAGCACATATCTGGGGAAGGGTACAGAAAAGTTTCTGCAGCATTGCCTAGAGCGGGCCTAGAGTGGGCTGCCCGGCCAAAGTGTACGATCGGGGGAGAAGGGCCTTAGTCAGGGGGGTGACCAAGAACCCGATGGTCACTTTGAAAGAGGTCCAGCGTTTCTCTGTGGAGAGAAAAGAACCTTCCAGATGAACAACGATCTAATAGCATCATACTCAAAAAGACTTGAGGCTGTAATTGGTGCCAAAAGGGCTTCACCAAAAAAAAAATTCCCATGGTCTGAAAGTCCTCCAGGTGCCTTTTGGCAAACTCCAGGTGGCTGTCGTGTGCCTTTTACTGAGGAGTGGCTTCCGTCTGGCCACTCTACCATACAGCCCTGATTGACGGGGTGCTGCAGAGATGGTTCTTCTTCTGGAAGGTTCTCCTCTCTCCACAGAGAAATGCTGGACCTTTTTCAAAATGACCATCAGGTTCTTGGTCACCTCTTTGACCAATTCCTTTTTCCTCTGACCGCTTTGGCCGGGTGGCCCGCTCTAGGAGAAGTCCTGTTGGTTCCAAACTTCTTCCATTTACAGATAATGGAGGCCACAGAACTCATTGGGACCAAGTCCTGGATTCCTGTTCACTTCAGTGCTGCAGAATTTTTTCTGTACCCTTCCCCAATCCTGTCTCTGAGGTCTACAGACAATTCCTTGGACTTCATGGCTTGGTTTGTGCTCTGACATGCACTTTAACTGTGGGACGTTATATAAACAGATGTGTCTTTCCAAATCATGTCCAATCAACTGAATTTACAACAAGTGGACACCAATCGAGTTGTAGAAACATCTCAAGGATGATCAGGGGAAACAGGAACCATCTCAGCTCAATTTTGTGTGTCTTTGGAAATAAATTAAAAAAGTATTCATAGCCTTTGCCAAGAATTTAAACAAACTTCTTTCATGTTGTCATTGTGGGGTATTGTTTGTAGAATTTTGAGGAAAATAATGAATTTAATCCATTTTGGAATAAGACTGTCACATAGCAAAATGAGGAAAAAGTGAAGCGCTGTAAATACTTTCCGGATGCACTGAATGTTCTCCCTCATACTCTATGCAATTTCCTATGCAACCTTATAATTTTTTACAGATTATTAACATTTTTGTGCAACACATTCCCTTTAGCTCTAATGCTTGGACATGCTATGTTATCCATTTTGTCAAAATCTTCCTAATTCCTGTGTGAGGGTTTGATATGCAAAGAAGATGATCAAATTCATACACAAAGTAGCCTTTAATATCATTTGTTAACTTCTAGTGACTTTCGGAGCATGCTTTAGTTATTTTGCTGCAGCACTTGGATCAAGAAAGCTTTTTTGTTTTCAAATGCTGCTCATAAAATATTAAAAGGCAACTTTGAATTCTTAAAATAAAGCAAAATGTGTCAATTTAGATAAGTTTTAACATAACGTTGCTCTGATCTCTATGCAACCAGGCGAGCATTTCAAGTGTTCTGGCTTATTTTTTCCATCTAAATCTATTCCTGCTTGCTGGGTCGGGTTAATGCTGAAATTTATTCAAACACGCTCATCTGGCTGTCTGGGATAAGTCCAGGAGCTCTCAGCCCACAATAAAACATAATTGGCTTAATTTCATTATCATAATTTAAGTGCAAAACTAAGCCATAAGATGACAGAATTGTATACATTTTCATTTGGACAGCATTTATTGATAATGAGGCAACAAAAAAAGACCATGGAAAGGAAAACACGAGTGTGTATCTATGCTGCTTGGATCAGATTCTTGATTACACACTGATCACAATAATTCTTTCCTGCTTTCGCGCTCTCTTTCCTGTTCACTTTTTCTCTCCTTTTCACTCTAATGCTGTACCATACTTTCCTTGTTTTCACTGTTCAATCTGAAAAACCAAGTGACATGTTTATGAGTTTCGCCACCCTGCCAAATAAAAATTTCTTGGCTTAAACCAACAACGACGAAAAAAAAAAAAACGTGGGTGCATTCAAGTCAAACCAGGGCTCGTATTCACAAAGCTTCTTAACCCTAAAAGTTGCTCCTAATGACGAAATTCTAAGAAAATTCTTAGAATTTCTCCTTAAATTTAGGACTAAATCTTAGTAAAGATAAAAATGATTCACGAAACATCTTAGCCTTAAAAACAGCTCCTAAGGTAAAAATTGTTAAGAGTAGAGAGGAGGACTTTTAAGAGGCTTAAGAGTTTCT
>JAQMYG010000018.1:13644362-13656876 GCA_030014215.1 Clariallabes teugelsi
CCCACCTCTGACTAGCGTTTGCCCACCTCTGACTAGCGTTTGCCCACCTCTGACTAGCGTTTGCCCACCTCTGACTAGCGTTTGCCCACCTCTGACTAGCGTTTGCCCACCTCTGACTAATGTTTGCCCACCTCTGACTAGCGTTTGCCCACCTCTGACTAGCGTTTGCCCGCCTTTTCCTAGTGTTTGCCCGCCACTGACTAGCGTTTACTCACCTATGACTAGGGGTTGCTACTCTGACCAGCGTTTACCCACCTCTGACTAGTTTTTCCCCATCTCAGGCTAGTGTTTACCCACCTCTTACTAGTGTTTGCCAACCTCTGACTCGCATTTGCCCTAATGCAGCTTTAAAATTTTCCCAAGTTATTCCAAGAACAGCCTGTCAACAGCTCAGGTTATTCATATTGTTTTGCCAGATCAAACCATAGTGTATTTTATACTGCGCTGCTCAATCTACATTTACGGTACCCATCGACTGTCTACTGTGACCACTCACATTATCTTTTGTGTTCATTTTTACCATACTTTACAAAAGAAAAAAAAAAACAATGACATAAAACTATGTTGTGAATATTATTTTAATTATTATATGACTAGTCAGTAAAGATACAATTTACAGTTTTTATAATATTTAACTTTTTTTTTTTTGTCAAATACATGATGGATTGTTCAGTTCTTTGAATGGTGGTAGATGTTTAAAAAAAAAAGCCATTTCTTTATACATAATTTTTTATACACGTCTTTTATATTCTTAATGATGATATAATGAACTTCAGCTATGTTTATTAATTTTACGCTGCTGTTTAACTATGAATTTCAGCTTCAATTCATGTTTCCTTTACAAGAATGATTTCTTTTTTTAGCCAGTATGTTGTGGTCTGCCTTACCTCATATACTTTAGCCAACTCTTTTTTAGCAGCCCTGACTTTTAGCAGTTTGACCACCAAACTAGATAAATCTATTTTGACAGTTTGGGGAAATACAAGCTGTTAGAAAATATATTGGCATAGTCACAAGGGTGGTAAGAAGCACAAATGCTGAAATTGTTTTGGATATGTCACTGTGAATTTTGGAAGATTTTCCAAAATGCTATATATCCTTGCAGCCGTGCCCATGTACAGCACCTCTGCAGTTTAGTGCCAATAATATTGTTGGCTGAGTTTTATTTAAAAAAAAAAAAAAACTTATACTTTGTTAAAATTCGAACAAAGAAAAAAGTGTTGAGTTTTGCAAAATTTTCTTAATTACAAAGTTTGTTGAAGATCATGAGGAACATTAAAACGCTTTAGTTTGCAGACAGGGATATACTGTATAAGTTCGATCAGACATCAACTAACCACATAGACGTCTGTGGTCCCATAATATTATAATGGAATTCAGAAATCCTGATTGGCGAACAGAGTGTAGCAGACCTAACCAGACATACCAAATGCAACAGCTTCCATCACATAATGCTTTTATTCCATGTCTCTTGTTCACAAAATCAATCACGTGTCTCCTGAGTGTTGTAGCATTATCTCTCGGCTTAATTTTCTTTTATAAATGTTAACTTCCTAAGTACTGAAGTGCATTGTGGCTCCCAGATGCATCAAAACCAGTTCTAGTGCTATTAAAGATCAAAGGTTCTGAAAGAAAAAGTTATACGGAGGTGTTCATGTACTGTATTATTTCTAGCCTTAGCTCAATGTTTCACGACAGCTACTGTGCATTATATTCGACTTTATAGGTACTGCCCCATAACCCCACCAAAAAGAACAAAAAAAAAATGCTGCTATTTTTTTTAATAGATAACATTAGTCAAGGCAAAATTTAGCTCTAAAGTTCTTTTCAGTGCACAAATAAATATAGTATATGCTCACAATCAGACATCACGTTTACATGATTCAAATCTGGACCCAATTTGAAAATCCTGAATTAACGAGACTGCTTAACCAGCACATAACCAGCATTAATTGTTCCTTCAATTGTTCACAGTGTCAGTGATACCTACTGTAGCAATGGCATCTGCATCTGATCTGGCAGAATGCTGATTTTACCCACTTACATGGCAAAACTAATTTCAATTCCTGTGTTCATGGCACACACACTCACTCCTTACACACAAACACACACAGGAAACTGTCTTTCCTGATGCCTGCGCTCTCTCAGTAATTACACTGGCAATTAAATTCTTTTTGCCTATTTTACCCTAGTGGACACATTCTCATAAAGGGGATTGAAACTCAATATTCTAGCTTGTGATGCGAACAAACTCATGTGCTCCTCTATCTTTCTGTGTCTGCTTATTCTGGTTTTTCGGCCCCATGTCGAATTGGCTGGTATACACACCGACACACATTTTTCACTGCAAGCTCCGTCTTCAGCAGAATACAAATGGAGCCCTGCACATAGACATATCTTAATAAGACGCACAAACCCACAGACACACAAAGCCGCCTAGCAGCGCAAACCCCGTACCTCTATTATTGTCTGACTGAGGGGCCGAAAGTTAACCCATCCTCTTTGATTGGCTCATAATCCCTTTGTCAACAAAGCAGACTAGCATACAGACCTCAATAAAAGCTTCGAAGGTATTGCAGACTGGACCAGTCTATAAACGGTGACCAATTATTCATATTACAGAAAGGACATGTGTGGGTGGAAAATGAAACATTTTCGCATAGCGTGTTGTCAAGAACTGAAAGTAAAATTAATGACAGAACATGCATGTGTGTATCAACCACTACTCTATTCCCTGTGGTTTTCATTCTGCAAGATCATGGGAGAGAAAGAGAGTGCAAGTGAGGGAGAGAGAGAGCGAGAGTGCAGAAGCTGTGCGAGTGGGATTTGACCCACTGCCAGACAGCACAGGTGGTGCTTTGTCAATGATGTGTCAGGAGGGAAAAAGCAAATGAGTAAAGAAGAAGAAAGGAAGAACGCAGGGAATTAGACAGAACCATGCTCTCCAGAGTAAAAGCGAGAGAGAAGTCAGAGAGAAAAAATAGCATAGAAGCACAGTATAGATAGAACAACGCATGTGGCGGTAAATGTATGTAGTTAAGAGAGGACCCCATGGACTGAGTGTTATTTGTGGGTTAAAGGGATGTAATGATGGTGATTTCAATCGAAATGGGAAATCTGTGTTTTGATTTCAACAAGCTTCCTAGGTTGGGGCGTATCCAAACCACCAGTGACATCATCTGTTGACATACTGTAGAGCCTATGGTTGAGTCCTTTAATTACAGCACATTGATTTCCTGCTGATTTATAAAACCAAATCTAAAGCCAACAATGCTGAGAGTAATGGGTTCATTGTTCCTTGTTTGTTTCTTAAATTTATTGCTTGTAATATATGAAAGCATAACTTCACTGATTGACAGTTTTTGTGCAACATGCAAGCTCATTGGTTGATTTGAGCCGCAGTCATGGTTGTACAATAAGCAGGTAATTACTGTAGAGCGCTGTCCTACCTGTATGTACTTTAGGAGTTGGTGGAAAATGCTTACTTGAAAACACATTGCCCAGAGTAAAACATGTTGGTTGTGGCATTTACCTTAGCTGCCAATCAAGATTTCTTAAATAAACGTTACAAAAAAACGTAACCACATCAACGATCGAAAAAGGACCTTGCTAAACAGCAATCCAGTTTTAAATCAACTTATTCAGTCTTGGCATGTCCACCATATATACTAAGTCCAACAATAACACTCACTCACTCATCGTATATAGTATACCGCTTTATCCTGTATTCAGGGTAGCCTGGAGCTTATCCCAGGAGACTTGGGGCACAAGGCAGGGTACAGCCTGGACAGGGTGCAAATCCATCACAGGGCACACACACTACAGGCAATTTGGGAATGCGAATTAGCCTAATCTGCAGGTCTTTGGAAGGAAACTGGAGTACCCGGAGGAAACCCACCAAGGAGAACATGCAAACTTCATGCACACAGAGACGGGAATCAAACCCAGGCCCTGGAGGTGTAAGGCGATAGTGCTAACCATTACACCACCGTGCCGCCCCAACAATAACATATTACAGCATATAACAACAAATATCTTAAAATTAACATCCATTATGCACCCTGTCTTCTGACCTATCAGAAATGAGCACTTAACCTCGCTGTAGTATAAAATTTAATATGCGATCAATTATTATTATTATTATTATTATTATTATTATTACTGGGTTTATTATTTTTTTTAGCTCATATTTTCTATTTGCAAGTTCTTCAAATGTATTGTGGTGCTGTCTTTTTTGCTTTGGTACATATGGTATATTTGGTACTTTTTTTTTGACATATTCCTAAAGATTGAATCTGCTTTTACAGTGATTATGCTGAGTATGAAATAATGTGGTAAGTCTTATGAATAAGGGCTTTCTGTACACAGGAAGGAGAAATATCCGTTCAGTCAAACAGACACATGCCAAGCATATGTAGCACTCAGAACTTCACCTAATCGCCCCAGAACATCTGCCCTCAGTGTCAGCCCTGCTGAGCTCAGCTACACCATGAGGCCAAAATCAATGGACAAAGAGTAGAGTGGACCCCAGCATGGAGCTGCACAGTGGGGCTTATATGCCGTGTGTTTTGTATAAAATCAACATAACTTTTCAAAGGATTTTACAGGTGCCTGTCAATGAACCAAAACATTCCTAACCCTTCAGTGTACAATCTGGTTTCTTTAGGAAGCTCTGGCTTGCTTTAATGGGAGCGCTTTTACAACACAATGTTTTAATAAAAGGTTAAACTTTTAATTACCTCCATTAACATCAAAAGCAGACATACATCATAAAATGTTCTTGAATATTGTCCAGGAAAGGTCCAAAATGTAGGGGAAACCATTCATTAGTAAGTATGAACGACTGATGAGTGATTGATCATGAGTCCTGTGGTGGAGCTGCATAGTGAGGCCTACTTCATAGCCTATTCACGCATTAAGCAAACAACTGGAGGTGCTGCTTAGAAAAATTGCCTTGTTTATGTATCTGTCTACATGTGGTCCCATCCATCAAATACAAATTTGCTTTTCTCATGAATTCCTCTTTGTTTGTTCTCCCCTTTTTTGTTTTTTTCTTTTTCTTTGTTGGTCCCCGTCTCTCCAGGAGGAGTGCCGCAACTATATGAAGGTACTGCTGAATCAACATGGCGGCCTTTTTGTGTGCGGGACCAACGCCTTCAACCCGCTGTGCGCCAATTACACTGTGAGTGGCCCCTAGAGCCTCAGGAACAGCTGACTACCATCCATCCATCCAGGCATCTCACTGAGCAAATATGGGGCTGTGTTGAGAATTTAATGGCCATTGTTAGTCCAACATTAAGTCAAGGGTTCTCAAAGTTGCGGCATAAAAATACTATTCACAGACACAATTATGACCACAATTATTTCATTGCAGTAATCCAACTATACAAATATGAAACGATATAGATGTGTATTTATTTATTAAAGTTATCAGAGCTTTTTATTTCTGAACTTTTCTCACCCAGAGCCCAAATCAGTGATGATGAGTTATGATGGTTGGTAGGTTCAAAACATTTAACATGTTACATATGGTTTAAAATAAAATATTTTATATAATATATTAAAATAGCAGTTAGATTACAAATAATTTTTTGAGTAAGTTTACAATATGAGTAAAACTTGTAGATTTATTACACATGAATGTGAAAGAAATCATCCAAATCTTTAGAAAAAATATAAAAAATATAAATATAAAATGATAGCATAAGTAAGAAACAAGAACGTTGATTATTTCCTGAAAATGACACATTCTGAAGAATTCTATTTCTCTTACATTAACGCGATTTGACAACATCAGTCTCATACTGATGAGATTAAATAGTGACATCATATGTTTTAACCATTTATTTTTTAAATGTAAAAAAAATTCAACCTCAGATGAACAACAACATATAAATCTTTTCACCATGCCATTATATATTTAACAAAAATAAAATGAAAAAGAAAAGAAAAAAACACACTAAGTACACCCTTACTGCTTTCACAAGATTTAAGAGAGTAAGTTGCAGCCGGGTGCTGCTAATCATCAGCTCTTGATTAATTGATCATCAGCAGGTGTACAGACCTCTTTAAAAGCAGACTTTTTTTTTTATTTATCAGTTTGCTGGTCTGGAGCGTTTAGCGCGCACAACATGTGTGTTAAAGCAATGCCAAGTGGGAAAGATATAAGCAATAGTTTTAGAGAAGCAATTGTTGCTTCACATAAATCTGGAAAGGGATATAAAACCATTTCCATATAATTGTTGGAAGTTCAGCGTCCTACAGTGAGAAAGATGTACAAGTCGAAAGTATTCAAGAAAGTTGCCAGTTCCCAGGAGTGGACATCCCAGAACATTCACCCCAAGATCAGATCCTGACAATGAAAATAGAAATAGAAAACAAAAAACCCAGACAAGAGTTACATCTAAGAACCTACAGGCCTCACTAAGCATGTTAAATATTAAAGTCCATGACAGCAAAAGTAGAAAAAGACTGAACAAGTCCAGGTTGTTTGAAAGGGGTGTGGAGAGAACGCCTCTTCTGTCTAAAAAGAAGATGGAAGCATGACTGAGGTTCGCAAATCTGCATCTGAATGAAGCACAGGCCTTCTTGAACAATGTTTCATGGAGAGAAGAGACCAAAGAGGAGTTGTTTGGCCTTAATGCTCAGTGCAATCTTTGGTGAAAAGCAAGCACAGCATTTCAGCAGCAGCACCTCATACCTACAGTCAAGCACAGTGGTGGAGGGATGATGATTTGGGCAAAGGTGAGGCCATCTGTCCGACAGCTAAAAAATTGGTCGAAGTTGGGTCATGCAACAAGATAATGATCCGAAGCACACCGGTACATTTACATAATAATGGCTAAAAAATAATATAATGAAAGTTTTGGAATGCCCTAGTCAAAGTCCAGATCTCAGAAATTCTGTGGCAGGACCTGAAGCAATGTTGTAAAGAAGAATGGACCAAAATGATGTTAATGACTGAGAGTCAAACAGGACGGAATTACTTCAATTTATTTTGCCTAAAGCTAGATCTATAAGTTAATGAATCATGGGGGTTACTTACAGTACCCCCTTTTTTAAGTACACTTTTTTTTTCTTTTTTGGCTTTATTTTTGGTAAATAAATAACGGTGAAGAAAGTTAAGTCTCCATCTAAGGTTGTATTGACCCAATACTTAGAACCCGCAATGATCAGATGATTTGTATTATGTTTTTACACAAAAATAAATTTACAGTAACACAAATTTAGAAGAGAATTTTAAATGATTTTTAATTTTAAAAGAGAATTTTACCCATTTCAAACACTTTAGTCAAAGTATGTCTATGTCATGGAGATTTGTATCAGACATTTTGAAACGTGGCTTATATTATTATTATTATTATTATTATTATTATTATTCACTTTATGTCAAAAAAGGGATATACAGAAAAAAAGGCTCTTTGAGCATCTCAGCTCGAATCTTTTGACCTGTGCTATAGAAAGCTGCTTATATTTCCTTAACCAAAGCATTTCAGCTTATCCGCAAGTGTGTTTTTTGGTGAGAGAGTGTGACTGCATTATACTAAGACACTTCTGTTATTTGTGTTCCATTCAAAAAAAAGCATAAAATTCAATCCTCTTGAAAGGGTTCCAAGCATCTGTAGTGGTAGGCTGGGGAAAAAAATAAAAACAAACTACTGAATGTATTGTGTTTTAGTCATCCAGTCAGTAGATGAGTTGTCAGTATGAGGTATGATGTCTGATATTTAAGGTTATTTATAGACCTCTTCCTTCACCTTCTCAATTCCCAATTTCCCACCACCTGGAGATAGGGTAGCTGCTCTAGGAAATGGGGTGTGACGTGTATGTGGTTTGCTGCAACCGTCAACAAGTGAGTGTTATTTATGGCTCCCGGTTTGTGCATCTGTCTGTTTGTGTGTGTGTGTGTGTGTGCGTATGCATTCATGTGTGCAGAGAGACACCCTGGAAATGGTAGGAGAGACTATCAGTGGAATGGCCAGGTGTCCGTATGATCCCAAACATGCCAACGTGGCCCTGTTTGCAGG
The DNA here is from genome assembly GCA_030014215.1 of Clariallabes teugelsi. NCBI lineage: Eukaryota > Metazoa > Chordata > Actinopteri > Siluriformes > Clariidae > Clariallabes > Clariallabes teugelsi. The sequence continues at coordinate 13,652,390 of JAQMYG010000018.1, forward strand.
TTTGTACACAAAGTTTAAACTGTGTTAAATGCCACTGTGGAAATAAATCTGGGGAGGGGATGTATAACATTTAGTCAATTTTGTCTTGTGTTTCGTGCTACTTATGTGAAAAACGCTATGCTGCTCTTTCAATCCTTTGCTCTGCTAACTGTTCTCTTGGGTTTTTAACTTTTGTCCCAGAGGGTAACCTCTTCACGGGTACGGTGACGGATTTCCTCGCTATCGACGCTGTCATCTACCGAAGTTTGGGAGATAGCCCTGCTCTCCGCACTATCAAACATGACTCCAAGTGGTTTCGAGGTACATCATCTGATTACAGTACTGATTCATTTTTTAACTGAACAGAGCTGATCAACTGCTCTTCGATGCTTGAGTTACTTTAAACACCACACATCATTTATGTCAATATATATTAATCACAATAATAATAATTATTTTATTCATCTCCAAAGGTAAATTGTAATTTTCTCATATCCCAGTTAGAAAGCTGGGTCTGCCAGGATACAGCACCCCTGGAGAATAAGGGTTAAGGGACTTACTCAAGGGCTTAACAACTTGGCGGTGCTTGGGCTCAAACTTACAACCTTCCAATCAGAAACCTACTGCCTTAACCGTTTGCGCCAACACTGCCCTAATTACTTTTTGAAATATAAAAAAATATAATGAGATGCTTTTTGCTATTTCTAAGTAATGACACAATTGCACAGTAACAGATAGTAGAGAAAATAATAATAACAACGCAAGAGAGGATGTGGGATTAGGAAACTAATCACCTTCTTTTTGTATATTTTTTATATTTATATATATATATTTTTTATATCCTCAGTGTTAATTATTTTAAGCATATCAGTTAAATAATAATTCTAATACTTAATTTAGTAATATTAAAATGGGGCATTTTTTTACACTAATTATACTAATAAAAGGTAATAAGTTAGTTTCTGTTATCACTTACATTATAGCTCGTGCACATAATCATTCTTCATCAGCCTCTCTTCTTTTTCCTTTATATAATTAGAATATTAAAATTTATTTTAGCAAAAATTTCTTATAAGAATATTGAAGATTCCCCTCTGGCAAAAAACAATAATTTTACAAAGTGCTGAAATAACAGATTCTTTTCATAAATCTTCTTGTAGAAAGTTTCATCATATCAAAACCTGGTTAAGTAATGTCACATGAGAGGGAGTGCTGTTGCACTCGATTGGAACTGAATGTTGCATTTATGTAGCAGTTCTACGAGCACCATTTATTCCAACAGATTATAATTAGTTTCTTTATTTTACCAGTTATTTCGCTCTTTCATAACTGGCAAAACAAATTAACTGGCAATTAGCATAATTAACAGGGTGAACGTAGTTTAAATTCTAATTGGTACTATGTAGCCCAAAGGTGAGGAGAAAAAACCATGAAGGTAGTGGACAATCCCGTAAATCTCATCTGTTTCTCTTTATATTTCCATTTATTCTGCTTTAGAATGTCAGCTAACTTACGGGGTTTCAAGGTTCAATCCCAAATAGCTTCAAATGGAAAGCTAGAGCTCTAGGATGTACAATCCCTTGGATAATGGTACCACGCGCTTGATCAGGGGTTAGAAAGGGATTTCGGATTCATCCTTATGTTAGAATCTAGTTAGCTATGTAGCTCAGGTTAGCTGTGACCAGAACAGCACCGATGGTTTAGAGGCAATTTGGAACGATTAGAACGAGACAAAGTGACATAATGTTATCAGATGTGTTTTCTTGCTGAAAGTGCTTCTGTGTCTGGTTTTGAATGTGAGTTTTGGCAAGCAGTTGCTCTGTACAGACCTGCTTTCACCCACATTGCAACCAATAGTTAGTGTAACAATTGTTAGAACACCTGTGATGTGGAGTGATATATATAATTAAACGTCCGAGTGCTGTTATGCTCTATATCAGCACTCGTGGAACGCTTCTTATCCGGTCAGATTACTCGATCAGAGCTAACCATTATATAAGAAACAATAGCATGTTTTAAATTTAATTTGTTATTATGTTTAGATAAGACAAAGGTAAAAATAGAACTTGCTTTACGCTCTGCAGTATTGCTTTGAGACTGGAAAGTAAAGACTCAGATGACCTACTGAGTGAGTTTATAGTGGAAAAAAGTTTCGAGGTCTCTTTGGAGCATGCAGAGCCACGAGATTTATTCAAGAAAAGCAGCAAGAGTGTGGACAAAAGATCAGCTAGAGAAGACAGAATGATAGAGGTTAAGTCCTCACAGCTGCCTCAGCTTCGCTGTTTCTATACTAAATTTATAAGCTTTAGGCTTCATCTGTGTTTGGCTCTGATTTCTGCTGTCTTTCTCGTTTCTCTTTCTTCCTCCTTGTGAGAGCCATGCTGCTGTGCTCCCAGCTAGCAGAGAACACTAGCGGAATGTTCAGTAGCATATCTGGCATACCGTACTATTAAAAGTTTAGGTTGTGAAGTTACAGTACCAAAAGAATTTTCTGAAAACTTTTATAAATTGTCACAACGGACCTTGTTTGTTAGTCTGGATACAATTGGATTCATTTTTTAATCAATCCTACATGCTTTAGCACACAGAATTTGCCATTGACAAAAATAAAAACTACTCTTGCTTGTATGAGTTAACCTTGACTTCAACTCATTTTAAATACGTTCAATTCAAACATGAGATGTTTTTTTGTGCAGAATACCGGAACACAGTTATAAGGGTAAAAAGCTTCCTTTATTTCTCTATACAATCTCCTGCTACACTAATACACTTATCCCAGCGTTTGACAAGTGCTTGTATACCATCAAGGTGGAAAGATTTCTCAGTACACATGAGCCATGATCGGTCTGGCTGCTTCATGTCTAAACGCTGGCCTCCCAGGAACTCCTTTAATGGCCCAAAATGTGGAAATGTCTTGGAATGAGGTCAGAACTGTACGGACGATGTTGCAATAACTCCCTGTTCCTGTAATGTGCAAGTGGTGTTAGCGAATGATTGTGTGTATAGTTCACACAGACAGATGTTCCGCAAGTAGGCGACAAGTTACTGTATATGTTTATTTGTAAGGATCAGGTGTTCAACTCACTGAATGTTCAATGTAATAAATGCTGAGGGCTTTGAGTCACCTCAGCCAGGATCGTCATTCATGGACGTATGGCCTTCTTTTAAATTATTGCACCATTCGAATGTTTTAATGCGGATAAGGGTCCCATCACCTCTTGTACTGCGCTTAAAGTCTTCAGTAAATGTCACTCAGTTCTTCCGTTCTTAATTCACGAGAAATTTCATCCCAAGTCCCGGTTTGACTTGAACATGGCATGGATTACTGGATTTTTGTTTATGAAAAATGTCAAGTTTTAAATTACTTATTTTTATGACTTTTAATAACATTTAGCACATGACATGCCCTTATTTGCAGAAACTTCTAGAACTGCTGTGGAGTTCTCACTTGTGAGTTGTTATATTTGATTGGCAGTAATTAAAGGAATATGAATTACAAGAATAAAGAACGGCTGGTCTTTCTGCACATAGAATTAAGCTGTAAACAAATGGCCTAATTGATGGAAGATGGATATATAATTATAGACAGACAGATATTATAATCATGATTTCATATATTTTATCTAGATATCAAAACGTCCTTCACCAGAGAATCGAGATTTAGGATAAAAAAAAAAAATGAATAAATTAAAAAAACTTCAACAATATTAACAATAATATTATAATATTTTGACAGTGAGTCAAGTGAAAAAAAAATCTCAGATTAGAAAATTTTAACATTTAATTAGTCACAGTCTGAGTCACAGTAGATTTGGTCATTGTTGTTAGAATACTGATAATAATAATAATAACTGACAATACTTACCGGAAAACAAATTGTTACACTGAGAAAATAAAATAATCATGTCAAATCACTCCTCCCTGGTATGAATGTAATGTTCTAGATAAAATGTTTCATTCATGTTTCATTCAAATGTCATTCATTCTATTCTCTTTCTCTCTTAGAGCCCTACTTTGTGAGCGCAGTAGAGTGGGGTCCTCACATTTACTTCTTCTTCAGAGAGATGGCGATGGAGTTTAATTATTTAGAGAAGGTGAGCATTAGCAACTTGCTGAGATCACACTCTATATCTTTAAGTTGTGCACATATTATCAATGTGCTTATTAAAAATGTTTATTTAACTACAGTGTTCCTGTGTGCTCGTACAGTATGCATGCATGAATACATGTCTATCTGTGTGTATTTATGTGTTTCAGGTGATGGTATCCCGTGTGGCTCGTGTGTGTAAAGGTGATCTGGGGGGCTCTCAGCGTGTGTTAGAGAAGCAGTGGACGTCATTTCTGAAAGCGAGACTGAACTGCTCTATTCCAGGAGATTCTCACTTCTACTTTAACCTGCTGCAGTCTACAAGTCCGATCATACGCATGCACGGCAGGGACATTATCTTAGGGGTTTTCTCCACTCCTCCTAACAGGTAACCACACCAAACGCATATGCATAAAATATA
>JAQMYG010000018.1:13667392-13677529 GCA_030014215.1 Clariallabes teugelsi
AAATTTATTTGAAATCTACAGGCTGTGAAATGTAATTCAAATAAGGTCATGAATTCCCCATAGCGGTAACTAGCTTTAGGAGCAGTTGTGTGTTGGTGGGGGGTGGGTGGGGGTTTAGGGGATTGGTGTCGTGTGACCCACATGGAAAACACCTGGACCCTCAATCAGGTCCCGAGACTTTTCTTTCATCCCTCATCTATTAACGAGGAAAATCTGGATATCCATTAATCCATTTGGCTGGTCATTTATAATTTATGTAACATAATTTCTTTAAATGTGCACTTTTAAATCCAGGACAGGTATGTACAAAAATAATAACCATGCAAGTAGAATTAAGAGAGAAACTGTTCCACACATCTCTCTAGTTGAGACCAATTATGAAATGAAGTGATGTAGCTGTGGTTGAGGAACTGTCAGAGCCTGACATTAGACACCATATCAACACTGCTGGCATTTCTATCTAGCCAAAAACTTTTTTTTTTTTTTTTGGGTCACAACCCATTTTGGGTTTAAACCCAAGTACTGCTCCAGAAACCCATAAAGTAATTATTACATCAATAAACCAGTATAGATTACACTTTAATAATAATTATTATTTAATAATTTAATAATTACTGGCATTGATTCGGTTCATAGTTTGATTACGTGTATGTAAAACACTTCTGTTGTGAAGAATTCCTTATAGTATAGTGGTGTCAAACATATTTACTCTCAAATCTGATTAAAATAGCTTTTCGCAATCAAACACCCAATAATGACTTTGCTGGAGAACTAGTCAGAGAGGGAAAAAAATAAATACAAATAAAAAAGTCTGTCAGGGTGTTTTCCCTGTGCTTGTTGCGACAGCATGTTTTTCGTGAACCATTACAGCAGTGCATGTAGGGTGTCGATCAGATCACTCAGCACATTCTGACCACAGCTGCTTCTGTTTGCTGTTTCCCAGCATCCCTGGCTCAGCGGTGTGTGCTTTCGACATGCAGCAGCTGGCACGTGTGTTCGAAGGGAGGTTCAAGGAACAGAAGACTCCAGAATCAATCTGGACTCCGGTTCCGGAGGAGCTGGTGCCCAAGCCAAGGTACCTTTTCAATTAACATTTAATGAATTATTTTGTAACACCCAATCCACAGCACAGATATTAATGTGTGCTCAAAGCCAAGAGATCAATACATTTTTAAAGCACTTATAACATACACATATTTTGTGAAATAAGCAGGGAATAACACACAACACACCATGCTGTTACATGAAAATGGTGCCAGCCAAAGGGGCGTGATTTGGCACAAGGTACAAGGGGGTGACTTAGAACTGGTTCTCACTTGTGTTATAGCTAGCACTTATGTTATCAGCCTCTCTCTCTTTCTGTTTCTCTCCCTCACTCTCTCTCACCCTCTCACTCTCACATACACAGCAGCCAGTCATTTTTTACTAAGAAAACATAAAAGCATAGATTACACGACCAACACTAACACTACAATACATAACAGCTCCTTTGGTAAAGAGATGCCTCCTAACAAAATAATAAAAATGAATTTGTTAAACCTAAGGTCTTCAGTCTTAGATTCTGTGTAGCATCTGTATAATCTGTTATGTATTCAAACATTAATGTATTAGAAAATGTGTATTAAAGTATCATATATGTCACCGCCAGTGACTACCTGTGCTGTTATACAAAAATAATGCAGACTTTATGACCAGCCAAATCGAAGCATTCAAACCTTCTGTGGTGCAATTGATAATACCATATAGCGATCAACCGCCGTATGAAAAAAATATTAAGAATTTATTATAACTGACTCTTACCCATTAGTACTTTATCAGGATGTTGGAATAGAGTCTCTATGAATTTCACTTTGTGTTTTTCTCGAAAATACACAGCCACCCTCGCATCAGTTTGTGATGCTTATGCTTGCCAAGGTCAGATCAGAAAATTGTAGGAAAAAAAATAATAAAAAATTCTTAGTTTCTGGTACAATTTGCAATTATGCCCTGACAAGGCATTTTAACTGGTGATTTTCATTAATTCTGGTTCACCAATTCAATTTAATTCTTCTAAATTAACTTAGGAGTGCAAAATCAAATTTTTGTACAATGAATCAAAGTTTTGTACATCAAGAGTATTAGACATGTCTCATCCTAAATGGTTGCTGGCAGGCAAAGGTCCATTAACGAAAGTAACGAATATAAAAAACACACAGTAGTCAAAAAAGGATATGCCTGAATGCTCACTAACTACTGACAAAATTAACTCATCCTCATTTGTGGATCTCCTCTTAAGAGATAAGTGCATCTAGCGAAATTCTACTGGTTGATGATGGGGCGGCACGGTGGTGTAGTGGTTAGCACTGTCGCCTTGCACCTCCAGGGTCCGGGTTTGATTTCCGGCCAGGCTCGATTCCCGTCTCTGTGTCCATGGAGTTTGAATGTTCTCCCCGTGCTTGGTGGTGGGTTTCCTCCGGGTACTCCGGTTTCCTCCCACAGTCCAAAGATATGCAGGTTAGGCTAACTGTCATTCCCAAATTACCCATAGTGTGTGAATGTATGTATCTATGTATGTGTGCCCTGCGATTGACTGGCACCCTGTCCAGGGTGTCCCCCGCCTTGTGCCCTAAGCCTCCTGGGATAGGCTCCAGGCCCCTGCGACACTGAATACAGGATAAAGCGGTATAGAAGATGAGTGAGAGAGTGAGTGAGTGGTTGATGATGCAAACTTCTCAGATGCGAACTTGTCAGAGTTCATCAGAGTTAAACTCATTGCATCAATGTTTTGCCCCAAAATGTATTTGTACTGACACAATAATCAATTTGAAATAAGCAATTTTTGTGTTTGCTGTAACACTTGGTGTAATTATAAGGGCACATTTTGTACTCTAGTCGAAGATGCCCGATACAATTTCCCTCTTAACACACAGGCCACGTTATTGATATAGAAAATAGAGAGCACTCAGGGTCTAAGTGGTCAAGGTCTTCTCTAAATGCTTATAACACAACCAGTGTTTAGTGTAAAGGTCAATGATTGGAGCAGGTCATGCTCTAAATATGTTGGTAAATCAAGCCATTAGTCCACTTAAGCTCTTATCCTTTGGAGTTAAATTATTTCCAGATGGCTAGACACAATGATGGCTAGACACATATTCTATCAATTTTTGCTCTGAATACATCTTGAGTGCAAGGACATTAATTTACCCTTGACAAAAATCGGACACAGGAATATTCAGTTACAATTTGTGTAGTTGGAGTTAATTCTTTGCTTACAACGGTCTGGATGTTTAAAGTAACACAAGAACCCTCCCCGTCCACCTAACATACACCGTTTAGCCATTGCATTAAAATTACTAGCCTAAAATTGTCAAGTTCCTTTGTCCCATAACACTTTGACCCAGTGAGGCATGGACTCCACAAGACCCCTGAAGGCATGCTGTGGTATCTGGCCCCAAGATGCTAGCAACAAATCTTTTAATTCCTGTAGGTTGCAAAGGTGTGTCCTTCAAGGATCTAACTTCCTTGTTCACCACATTCCACAGGTGCTCAATCTGATCAAGATCTGAAGAATTTATAGGCCAGATCAACACCTTGAAATCTTTATGGTGTTCCTCAAACCATTCCATTCCTTAACAGTTTTTGCAGTTTAGCAGGGAACATTACCCTGCTGAAAGAGGCCATTGCCATTAGGGAATACTGTTGCGGTGAAGGGGTTCAGCAATGTTTAGGTAGGTGGTATATGGCATCCAGATGAATGGCATGACCTGAGGCTTTCAAGCATAACATTGCCTGGAGATTACCCCTACTGCTACTGGATTCCCATAGATAAATAATGCACACACCTGGCCATCTACATGATGTAAAAGAAGATGTGATTCACTTGTCCTGGCCACCTTCTTTCATTGCTCTATGTCTCCATAGTTCTGATGCTCACATGCCGATTATAAGGATGTTCTGCAGTTGATTGGATCAGCATGGGCCCTCTGTCTGGTTTGCAGCTACACCTCCCCATATGCAGCAAGCTGCATGTGTGTTCTGACACCTTTCTATCATAGCCAGCATTAATTATTTTAGCAGTTTGTGCTACAGTATCTCTTCTGAGCGATTGGACAAGGACAGGCTAGACTTTGTTCCCCATGCACATCAATGAACCTTGGCTGTCCATGGCCTTGTCATCGGTTGTCCTTTCTTGGACCACATTTATTATGTACTAACCACTGCATACCAAGCAGGTGTGCTACAAGAGCTCCAAAACACAATATTGGGATATTTTTGAAAGTGAGAATGACTCTGTTTAAAATATTATGGGATAACTTTGAATCAATAACCCCAACACAGTGTTGAGTACAACCTCAAAACAACAGAATATCAGCATTTGTGTCACTTAATATCCATTCACACAACATCCAGCAACAGAGTCCTGACTGGAGAATGGGATAATGTGCAGAACTTTCTGCACACAGCATTGTATCTCATGTCTCTTGTACACAAAGCAGTTGTATTGCTTGTCTCTTGATTGTTGTGTTGATGTTTTTCTGTTTAATTATTTACAGTGAAATTCATCATGGCTTCCAAATACAGCAAGTCCAGTGCTAGTGTTAGAAGTTGCCGGGAGTAAAGGAGAAGTATTAATTTGGAAGTAACCCAAAAGGTTATTAAAAAAATGGTGGAAATGATGTTCAGTGAATGATATTGATCAGAACTCATACACACTGCAGTATCCCACATAGATTTGCTAATTAGCGTACAGTAATATGGTGTACACACAACGTCCAACGTCAGTTAGATCCTGTTTCACAGAATGTATCTCATAATGGCCATGCCGTTTTTTTCCCTTTCACTCTCTTTCTGGTTTAATGGTTTTGTACATGAAAGTTGTCTAGTATTTTTGGACTTGGTGCTGGGAAAAAAAACAGCATGAACATTTAAGGATGTTTCAGTTGAACTATATTTAAAAAATGCTGTTAATAAGTGTCGACGCTGGACTTAAAGTCATTGTATCAAAGTATTTCTAACCAAAGGTACTCTAATAGTACCTTTTTTATGTAATGCAAAGGTACTCTAATACCATTGATTTTCCAATGTCTGTAATGTTGCCACAAACCCAAAAATCTTTTTGGTCACATGTTGATGTACTGTATGCTCTGATTCAAACTACTCTGTTGTTGTGGACATTCCATGCATATCTGAAATAAAACTTTTGATTCTGTTTCAAACGAAACGCATAGCAGCATGTAATGCATAATGTATAACTACCCGAAGGAAGTATGGATTAAATAATTTACAGTATTCTGTTATTGTCATCTATCAAGTCGATGATCATTCTAAATGTGCGAATGTTGTTTTTTTGTGTGTGTGTGTAGGCCCGGGGGTTGTGCTGGTCAGGGATCCAGGTTCAGCTCCTCTACCTCGTTCCCTGATGAGGTGTTAAACTTCATAAAGACCCATCCACTTATGGATGAAGCCGTCCCTCTGCTGGGACACAGACCCTGGATAGTTAAAACTATGGTTAGGTAAGTGACTCCATTGCCGTTGGTGGTCCTTCAGTTTTTTAGAATTTTTGTTCATATCCATAGTCATGTTTTTTGAATTGGGGAGAATGCTAATGTGAAGGCCAGGATTTAGAGTCAAGGACAGGTGGGTGACTGGATTGCTGTTACCAAAAAAAAAACAAAAAACTATCCAATAGTTTCATTTGGCCTCTGTGTTTATAGAGCTCGGAAATGCTAATATGAAGGTCACATATAAAATGCCTACCTTGAGGCACAGTATGGTTAGAGATTCAAAATTGTGGGCAGCTGGTCTAGTCTAGCTCATGCAAGCATGATGAAACCCTTCATGCATATAGCCTGACTAACAATGTAAGAATGTAGATGAAATTGTAAATCAGGGCAGGAAAATGCTGCCGAGAGCAATTTAACAGCTATGTGCCTTTGGCCTCTGAGCGCCTTGGAGAAGTAGAAGGAAAGAAATAATTAAAACTGAATTTTGAATGAGTTTTGGGACAGAAATGTTATAACGCTTGCCATGAGTAACAATGTTGTCTTGTCAGGCATTATAACACGTGATTTATATGCTTAGATACAGTGTTGTAAATCTTTCTGGACAGCAAAATTCTGCAGCTGACCAGAGGATTAGAGGACCAGAAATAAGTAGATTCAGAAATACGCTCCAGCAGAGAGCATGCTGAAATATGAATACCATACCATGAACATACTGTATTACCCAAGGCTGAAATAAGAAAAAAATAAAATAAAGGAAATACTGTATAATAATCATAATTGATAACATAAGCATCATATGAACATAAGTAAAGAAGGCCATTTAATTATCACAAAAATCATGTTTACATCATATACTATATGAAATAGCATGTAATTATAGAAAACAAGAAATAAACTTCAAATTAATTGCTGTTTTAGTTTTGTGCTGTTCAGCAAAGGTCAGATCTCCCCTCAGAAATGCCCCTCAGATATGCATTTTTTCATACCTCAAACTCCCTTTATTTCACTCCTTCTCCAAATGCACCATTTCAGTGTCTGTATAAATTAGCTACTGTACTTGTGAGCCACGTCTTGCCAGAGAACAGCAGAGCTGAGCACCAAGCCCAGCGAGGGCAAATTCTTATGCATATGAAGTCACAATGGGGGAAAATCATATTTGCTCGTAGCCAAAACAAAAATGGGTAACTGACAAAAAAATAAGGAATGTTTTGTCTGTACACACATATTAGAAACCCATCTAAATGTTAAAAATGATTATATTAAGTTCATTTTGCACAATTGAAAAAAAACAAATAATTTTGTTTACTAGGGATGAAATACAAGTTACAGCCTAAGCAAAGACATTGTTGGAAATGCATAAGTAATGTGTATGTGTGTGTGTTTAATTCCTTGTACACCATAGCAGTGTGTCAACAATTACAATTTTCAACTTATTATTGCTACATTTTTACACTATAGTGTACGCTATCGCTTATCGGTAAAGCAACTATAAATTATAAATCCTTCACCAGCCTTTTTCCCCCCTTTTTCCCTCTTGAAATTACAACAAGGAGGTTTTACCGAAAAAAATGGAAATCGCAATGTGTTCTGTTGAAAAACTTACTGACCTTTTGATTTGCTTTTCAGCTGTAATTTTCAAGGCTGCTATAAACAATAGAAAAATTATCAGCCAAGCCAGAGTACAGAAGGAAAAGAGTTAAATTATTGAATATATTCCATGTTTATCATGTACTTCAACTTTTTAAAATCATGCCAGTATTTATTTATTCAACAAAAATGGAATCAAAAGAAAATTTAATTATTCAACTAAACTATTCAACTGTTCAATACTAAGTACCCTAATGTTTCAAGACTTTGTTGATCCACCGTTAACAGCTTTATCAGTCTCGCACATTGCTGTGGAGGAATTTTAGCCTATTCTTCTTTACAACATTACTTCAGTTCTTTGTGGTTCACGTTGTAATTGGCTTGACGTCTGAACTTTAACAAAGACATCCCAGAACCATAATTCATTTATTTTTCAGCCATTGTGATGTTGATATCTTGTGTGCTTCTGATCATTGTCCTGCTGCCTGGCTCAATTTCAACCAATTTTTAGCTGTTGGACAGATAACCTCATATTTGCCTCTGGAATACTCTGGTACACAGAGGAGTTCATGGTCGACTCATTGACTGTGAAGTGGTCAGGTCCTGTGGCTTTAAAACAAGCCCTCATCATCACCCCTCCATGTTTATGCTTGACAGTGGGTATGAGGTGTTTCTCCTGAAATGCTGTTTGTATTTCGTCGGTCAAATATGACGCTGGGCAGGTATGACCTGCATTACATCCAAACAACTCCACATTGTTCTCAATTGTCCATAGGACATTGTTCCAGAAACTTGGACTCCAGGGGGTGCTGCGTTATTTCAGTGCACAGTAATTATTCATAATAATATGAGTTATTGTTGTATGCTGTATGCTGATAAGGTAGGCGGTCCCAGCCTTAGTCGAAACCGTGATTAGTAAATAAATATGTTGCGGTTGGTGGTATGACCTGACTGGAATTAGCATTACTCTCCACCTTTACCCACAGAGAGTCCGGAGACATCCTGAAGGATTTTGACTGTGCTTTAGGATTTGTCCAGATGCAGTTTTGCAAATCTTAATCGTGATTCCATGTTCTGTTGAGACAGAAGAGGCTTTCTCGTGGCAACCCTTCCAAACAAACCATACCTGTTCAGTCTTCTTCTAATTGTGCTGTCCTTAACTTTAACAATTAACATGCTCAGTGAGGCCTGCAGGGTCTGAGATGTAACTCTTGCATTTAAAAAAAAATAAATAAATTTCTCTGAGCATTGCACTGACCATGGGGTGAATGTGCTGGGACGTCCACTCGTGGGAAGATTGGCGGCTGTCTTGAATGTCTTTTCAAATGTAATATGCAACACCAATTGCTTCTCTAAGACTATTGCTTATGTTTTTTTACTCTTGACATTGTGTGAACTGATTGCTCCAGACCAGCCAATTGTCAAAACTTCTTCTTTTATAGAGGTCTGCACACTTGCTGATGATCAATTAATCAAGTGCTGATGATTAGCAGCACTGGACTACAACTTACTCTTTTAAGTAGTGGGTACTTAGTACTTGTCTTTTTTTTTTCAGCTTCATTTTTGTAAAATAAATACTGATACAGTGATAAATTATATGTTGTTTTCGTCTGAGGTTGTATCTGCCCCCCTTAAGACATACTGTGACAGATGTTTATTATGTTTTAACCCACAAATAAATAGATTTAATGTTACATTAATTATATCTAAGCATTACATTGTCAAGCTGCATGTAGTATCACAGTGAGGTGATGGTTATGAGTGATACAGATCAGAATTGATTATGATGTATCATTCATTTTAGAACATTCATATCCAAAACACCATGGAACAAACCCAAAATTAATATGAAATCATGCAAATGCGTTTCTTGTGAGAACATACAATAGCTAAGGCCTACTTTTATAGTGACTTGTTATTACATGTGTTTATGGAATCATGTAACATGTTTTCCTGACCATGATCAGTGGTTATTGTTGTTACTCGTTCCATCTGTCTGCCTCAATAAAATATTCATATTCATATTGTTTAGAATCATAACCACAAATTGTACCCTTGGTGTTATTTTATTGTATGTTGTTTTATCATTTTTCTCCCCCGCTTACACGCATCTCTAAATTATACACACGTTTCGCAAATCCTCATAAATTCTGAGCAAAGTGAAACATTGGCTCCATAACCATAAACACTCTCCTCAAAATTAGTTATTCACATTATAATAATGCATGCTTAGCATATAAATGACAACAAACCTTGTTTTTCACACTGCACCGATTAATTGAGAACACAGCTGTGACAGTGTGTTCGTGTTGTATGCATTAGTTAGAAAAGTGTTTTAAAGCTATAGAAATGCAATGATTTATTTTCCAACGTATTTGTTACTTCGCACGGAGTGTGTGTGGCTGTAAACTATGAACCAGTCGATGATATGAATTGAATTAATGAATTGATATTTCTTGTCAAAAACTAAACATAGTACTAAAGTTGTGTCCAAAAAAAATTTGGTCCACTTATGAAGAAACGAACAGTGAACTCTAACAGTGCTGGAAAAATCTTCTACAGTATATCTCTCAAACTTAAATTGTGGTTGATGACATTGTTAGAAACTTTTTCCTTTGTCGAAGCAGAGACCAGGAGACGGTGGGATATCTTTCAAGCAGAAGTTACTCTTTATTGAGAACTGGCTGTGCGTCGCTGTAGGCATCCAAGTCTTACTAAAACTCAGCTCTGGAGAGTTTATACTTTTCAAGGGGGAGGGATACCAAGAGGTGGAGACAATCTAAACAAAGCATAGAAATGTAGTATAGGAATCAGCCTGGTAATGGAAGTTCCCCAGCCCTGATCTCATCAGCATAAGAGTGCCTTTCAAATGCATAGGTGCTAATCTAATCAGCCGGACAGTATCGCCCAGACCTTCACATTATCATAGCGACAAAGGCCCAGTCTGGCTCTGAGATTAGCATTCACATTTACCTTGGGACCGTACCCTTCTACCCAGTGGTCAGGAAGTCCATAAAGACAAAAGGTTAATGTCTCAGACACCTGGGCTACCAGACTTGATCTTCTT
>JAQMYG010000018.1:13678887-13689646 GCA_030014215.1 Clariallabes teugelsi
CAGTAAAGTATAGATACCAAAAATTTCTACTTAAGTAAGGTAACGAAGTATTTGTACTTCGTTACTTGACACCTCTGACTAGAGGTCATGCTGTTGTACTTCAGTCTGCACCCTTGTGCCTATAACCGCATCACAGCCATGCTGCTATTTAGTATAACAGCACTCCCTTGCGTGTGATATACATGTAAGTACTGTATAATACAGGAGAAAACCATGTGTATGAAACCATAGGCGTCATCCTGCTGAAGTGCACTGGACTGATGCACTGGCATTTTTTCCTCCAGCAACGGAGAAAACATTCGTGTATTTGGCAAAATTCATGTATATTATTGTAAGCCCTTATTGAAAAGATTCAATAAAAAAAAATGCACTGAGTAGTGTGCAAGAAAATATTGCATTTTAAAAGTTGCTGGTAGCACTTAGTAAATATTGCTGTGTTTCTACCTAATGTTAACTAATAAAAATGAAAAAGCAGCAAAAATCCTCTCATTTTTGGAACGGATAAAAGGTTATGAAGGTTTCTAAAAGCATGCACTATGTTTTCATATCCTAGCCGATTAGCTGACCTTGATCCCTGCCTGCGCAACAACCTCTCCTCAGAAGACCCTGAGGGTTTACTAACCCACAGTACAGTAAATGCTTGGCTTACTGCTGTGTAATATTCTCAAGATGAGGAAACCTATACATGAAGTCAGTCTAACGTTTGATCGTGTGGTCACTTATATTTTGTTAATGTTTGTAAGCTCACCATTGTAGAAGCAGTGTTATGAAAATATTAATGTTAAGAATGCACATGCACACATGCAAGTTATAGGTTTTTCTTTCCTGCTGCCTCATACACTACATAATTTGCCAAGAATTGTCTTTTTTCACTTGCTATTGTCAAGGAAATCATACTGTAGCTCTATATCCTTCCCACTTATTATTTAAAAATGCATCACTGATATATTATATATGGCGTAGTGGTTAGCAATGTGGTCTAGCACCTCCTGGGTCGAGGGTTCGATTTCCACCTCGGGTCTGTGTGCGTGGAGTTTGCATTTTCTCCCCATGCTTGGTGGGCTTTCTTCGTGTACTCTGGCATCCTTACACAGCAAGTTAATTGGCGTTCTCAAATTGTCCATAATGCGTGTGTGCATGTGCCCAGTGATGAATTGGCACCTTGTCCAGGGTGTACCTCACCTCATGTCCTAAGTCAGTATGAGCATTATAGAAGATAAATTTACCAATTGTGAACATCGACTACCATGCCATCTATTTGTGTTTGCAAATACCTGGCATGGTAAGCGATTGTGGAATTGAAATGGGAGGACACTTTCAAAGAACAGCCGCCTATTAAAGAGTCTTGGGTAGGAGTTTGTTCATGTTAATTATTTGGTAAAAAGATGGGAAAGTGGTGAAAGTAGAAACTCTGTCACGTATAGAAAAACATATAGGAGAACCTTTAAGCATATTGTTTCTTTCAGAGTATAGTTAATTCATAGAACCGTTAGGGAGTTTATAATAAATTTTAGGGAGTTTATAATAAATTTTCAACTTCAGTGAAATGACTTTACATAGCTTATTGAAAAGACATGTGAGCTTTGGTTATGAAGAAATGTGTACCAGAGTATAATAACAGCATGAAATATGTGTGTATGTGCCAAAATATACAGTACTGAAATGAAAAGATGAACAATATTACCTATTCATCATCTGTGAGTTTATTTCGCCTGAAAGAAACTACCATACACTCTATTAGCGTGTTGATGTACCAGGGTAAGTACCCTGTAATGTACTACCCCTATCTCACCTATGCGGTTTGGTGTTGGGTACCTCGAGTGACTGCCTGACGTTCCGCGAGGTTCCACAGGGTTAAACATGTTAAATTTTTCATGCGGAATGATTGGAAACGTAGTCACTACGACAAAACTCACGGTAAATCGCGATGAATGGTACTTACGTCCGCTGCACGAAACCGCCTACCCCGTCTAGGTAAGATAGAGGTATAAATGTTCCATGTGTGTGTGCACCTCCTCGCTGTAGACGGTGTTCATATCGTTCATGCAGATTCTCAAACATATCCCAGAACAAAGGTTACTGCAAAAGGAGACGATTTGCTCGCGTAACGTTGACACAGTACACTACCAGAACAATGAAATTTCGTAACAATAGCAATAGAGTGCATAACTGTGTTACTTGGTACCATCTTATTAAATCTGGCTGTAGAGCCGTGATTAATGTGGGAGCACTAAGTACCTCTCATCCCTCCCCTCTGAGAGAGCTCGGCCAATCTGCTCTCTCTAGACCTCCGGCTGCGAGAGGTTACAGCATCACCCGGGAATCGAACTCGCGATCTCCAGATGGTAGGGCGATGCACTTTACCACTGCCTACTTTTTCCAACAACAACTGCACAACACATTTTTTTCCTTTTCACTACTGAAAACACGTGTGGCTGGAGCTATGCCCCGTCAACAAACGCAAATGCATATTCAAGATGCGCGAGTTTGAGTAATGTTTATTCTGGCGCATACCGTACTTGTAAGGCTGTTGTGGTTTTTCAATTTGTTTAGATTTATTGTTCACGTGTGTCCGGTAAGTAAAAATCAACAATTAGTGTTCTGGTGTATTGATCAGAATGCCATGAGCTCATATTCTAGCACTGCCAAACTGCCACTGCTGGGAAGCTTAACTGCTCCAGAGGGAAGATATTATGCCTGACCCCAATCGCTTAAGACATGCAGAGAAAGAAATCAACCTGTACTGTGCATGTATATGTGACAGTAAAGACTGTCTTTTATGCAACCAGCAATGTCAGTGAGAATGATATAATTTTCACATACATCACATCTAAGCTTGTCTCTTTCTTTCTCTCTTTCTCTCTCTCGCTCTTTCTCTGTGTTTAAACCTTTAATAATGCTTTAGAGACAGCACCACCTGCCAATTATGTGTTATATGTACATTTCCCTGTTGAAAAGCCACTGCTGAGGATGTGTAGAGCTTCCTGGCCTTGTCATTAGATCTTTTATGTTAAATGCTTTCAGCACGTAATGTTGTGTGATAATCATTGTGATTATTTAAGCCTTTAATTTGCACTCTGAGCAAAATAAATATAATAATAATAATTAGTTTGACTGCATTGTACAAAATTAAATGAATTATTACATAAATCTTTTTATTATTTACCATTTCTTCCTTCATCCCAGGTATCAACTGAACACCATGGTGGTGGATACAGAGGCAGGTCCACACAGGAACCGCACTGTAGTGTTCCTCGGGTCCACCAGGGGCACCGTTCTGAAATTCCTCATCACACCGGGTAGAGACAACCCTTATTCCAGCACGAACGTCTTTCTGGAGGAATTAGAGGGCTATAATTCTGAGAGGTAAGAAATTTTAACTCTTGTAGTTTGCTACCACTTTTTTTTCTTTATCTATTTGCCACATTTTCTAAATAGTACCAACCTAATATATAGCCATAAGGCTCTATATGAACCAAATACTTATTGAAACTTAAAAACATTGATCCAAAACAGGGATTTGGTTGTTGAGTGTTAATAGGGGTTTGGTATGTGAAGAAGTTTAGGAATTTGTAAAATCAGTTTTCATTAGAAATGTGTCCAAATATATTGTTTCAAAAGTTTTTCGAGAAAAAATTTGGTTAAAAAAAAAAAATCCACTAAGAAATCCACATAATTCTTAGAACATAATTCCACAAACCATCAAAGTAATAATGGATCCAGACACACATATACTTAAGTAACATAAAAAACATTTATTATTAGGAATGGGAATCACCAGAGACCAACTGATACGATATTATCACTATAACTAGCTGTTGTATTGCCATCACAATTTTATTAATATTTTGATTAAATTTTTTTTTTTTTAATTCAGATTCTAAACAAACCTAGCAAATAATTTGTTTCTACCACACATCTGTGCTGCCTGCCAGTGTGAATTGTTTAGAGTGCATTACCTTTAGGATTATAGAGGAACTGCGACACCTAAAAAGAAAACATATAAATTTAAATACATTTAAAAAATTAATTCTGAAGTGGTCGGCACGGTGGTGGTTAGCACTGTCGCTCTGCACCTCCAGGGTCAAAGGTTCGATTTGCGCCTTGGGTCTGTGTGCACGGAGTTTGCAAGGAGTTTCTTCCTGTGCTTGGTGGGTTTCCTCCGGTTACTCCGGTTTCCTCCCATGGTCCAAAGACATGCAGATTAGGCTACTTGCTGTTCTCAAATTGTCCATAGAGTGCATGAATGAGCATGTGAGTGTGTATGCGTGTGTGCCCTGCGATGAATTGGCACCCTGTCCAGGGTGCACCCCTGGGAGTTTTCTGGGATAGGCGCCAGGACCCCATGGACCCTGTATACAGGATTAAGTGATATGGACGATGAATGAGTGAGAATGAGTGATTTTAGAGTTAGTTCAGTGCATGAGTTGCCACAAAAAAGAATCTCGATACATAACTGAATCGATTTTCCCCATCTCGAATATCCATATTCCCCACAATTCCCTGCTGCTCTATTCCAGTTCCCAAAAAGTGATCTTCATTTACATAGCCAATATCAGTTGTTCATCCTTTCACATTGAGAAACTTGAGGTTGGCAAATTTTCTCAAATTATTCAAGCTTGTGCTTTAAGATAAATTACATTTGTTACAAACGAAGGATGTTTTATTCTGTCAACCTGAGCTTTCATTATGGAGTCTCTTTTGTCATCCAAAATTAAATGATAAATCCTTAATGCTAAGGAACAGTGGTGTGCCACCTGATACGCTTAAGATCATTAAAATTGTCTCTGGTTCTATCTGTACCCTAAATACTTATGAAAAAAAAAAGGAATGTAGCGAAACAATACTTTATTCAGCATGAATGTGTTCGCTATGGGCTGTACTATTACATTTTTTTAATTATCATTCAGTGTTTTTCTCCGGTATCCTTTCATAAATACTGCCTTAAAGATCTCTAGTCTATATTTCTATACAAGCTGGCCTCAAACTCGCAAAAGAAATATGCTTTTATTTATAGAGCTGTGTTCCCATATGGCACATGGCCTACGCAGACCACACACTGTGCACAGGACAGCGAATGAGAGGTTTTCATCATTCATTGTTGCTATAAAATGAAAATGTTTTCTGGAAAATCACAAGGCTATTATAATAAAATGAGGCTTAAAGCACCTCATTTGGACAAGCAGCAGGACTGGGCTTCACAGTAAATTCTGATAATGTTTCTAATGAACTTTTCTGACCTAGAATCTAACAAACACAAAAAAACAAGGTTAAGTTTCAGGGGTAGCTCAGTGGCTAAGACATTGGACTATGGTTCGGAAGGTCCCACAACCACCAAGTTACCACTGTTGGGCCCTTGAGCAAGACCCCTAACTCTCAACTGCTCAGATGTATAATAAGATAATAGATGTAAGTCTATTAGATGTAAGGATATGGGTGTGTGCCAAATGCCTAGATGTAGTCAGGAAGGTGTAAAGGGACAAGGGACTTTTAGTAGCGTGAT
Organism: Clariallabes teugelsi; assembly: GCA_030014215.1. Classification (NCBI taxonomy): domain Eukaryota; kingdom Metazoa; phylum Chordata; class Actinopteri; order Siluriformes; family Clariidae; genus Clariallabes; species Clariallabes teugelsi. The sequence continues at coordinate 13,684,391 of JAQMYG010000018.1, forward strand.
CTGTCATAACTGGGGATTGGATGATCTCAGACATATTCAGATATACATATTCTGTGCGTTTCCATAAGGGCTCCTGAGTGATGCAGCAGAAAGACGTTTGCCCTGTTGTTAAGAAATAAGGAGGTTGAATCCCAGCTGAGTCTAAGGAGCGGATGCTGTGCGACACTAGCCGATCATGTGCGTCTGTGTACTCATGGAAGTGGGCAGATATCACAGATAGCACTATCCTCCGTGTATTTTACTACACTCCCTAATGGTGCATGAGCAGTAGGCTGTTGTTACAGTATTTGTCTCTGGGAAGCAGGTGATAATCGTTGCCCTCCATGGTTGGTAATGTAACTGTAACTGCCATCACATTTTATTTAAATGCGATTTTATTTATAAAAAAAATCTCTGTCTAGTAACCCAGAGAAGTTTTGTTATTTTGATTATTTGTTTGAGGGAGTCTTGTAACCTTGTGTAGTTCTGAAGATAACTAAAAATGTATTTAATAGTATGTTTTTTTATGAACATACAACTGGAAAATATTTTTTTATGCTGTCAATAATAGTTCTTAGAAAAAAAGTCTTTCTCTAATATAAGAATGTCTAGGATGCTATGAATTTTTGTTAAAGGTGTTATGCATGTTATATTAATTATATGATCTGTTCAGTGTGGTGGCACAGTGGCTTAATGGTTAGCCGTGTCACCTTGCACCTCCAGGTTATGGGTTCAATGGCCTGGCCAGGTTCGATTCCAGCCTCTGTGTGCATGCAGTTTGCATGTTCTCCCCATGCTTGGTGTGTTTCTTCTGGGTACTCTGGGTTTTCTTCGAACAGTCCAAAGACATTCAGATTAAGCTAACCGGCTTTCCTCAAATTGCATATGTGTGCATGTGTGTCCTGCGATGGATTGGCACCCCATCCAGGGTGTACCCCGCCTAGTACCCTAAGTCCTGGAATAGGCTCCAGGTCCTCCATGACCCTGTATACATGAAAAAGTGGTATAGATGTTGAGTGCGTGAGAAAAAATATTTCTTTACTAGGAATGTCTAGGATGCTATAAATGTTTGGTAATATGTTTAAAGGTGTTTATGTTATATTCGTTATATGATCTGTTCAGTGTGGTGGCACGGTGGCTTACTTGTTAGCATTGTTGCCTTGCACCTCCAGGGTCTGGGTTCGATTCCTGCCTCGGGTCTGTGTGCATGGAGTTTGCATGTTTTCTTCATGATTGGTGGGTTTCCTCCAGGTACTCCGGTTTCCTTTTACACTCCAAAAGACATGCAGATTGTTCTAATTGCTGTTCCTAAGTTGCCAGTAGTATATGAATACCCATGTGAATAAATACATTAGTAATCACCATTGGCCTCCACGGCCCCTAGCTGGACTACAAAGGTTCCTAGATGGATGGTTGGATGGATCTGTTCAGTAATGAGCTGTTACGTTAAGTTTTTAAGTAAATCCATAGTTCAAGTTTTGTGAAACAAAGCCTAAATAGGGTCTTTAAATATAATTTACATTTCAAAGATCATATAATAATGCTTTATGTCTGTCTTTTTAAACATGATTTTCATGTATTGTGTTGTCATTAGTGTCAAAAGGACTATCGTTTGTATAATTCACCTGCTTTGTACTCACTATGTGTATCACTTTTGTGTAGTTGCACTTTGTCTTTAGTTCTTTAGAGAAAGCTCTGTTCTTCTAATTACCATGAAACTCAATGCACTACATTAAGCATTAGGAACTGTATTATGGCATTCAAATCTTGTATCATTAAAAAAAAAAATGTTTTAGACACAATATGTGAAATTTCCCCGCCACGAATCATATACAGTACAACACACTGATAATAAGCCTTAGACTCATTGTGCCGTGAAAAGTACTACTTCAAAAGCCCTCCATAGTCAAATTAGTCATAACTGAAGAGCAGACTAAACAAAAACATGTCAGCCAAAACAAAAAAGAGGTAACACATTTAAATAGCTTTCACAGGTGTGTGTGTGTGTGTGTCTGTCTGTCCATGTCTGTGTAAGCGTGTGTGTGTGCGTGTGTGTGTGTGTGTTTGTGTGTGTGTGTGCGTGTGTGTGCGAACGTGTAGTAGATAAAAAAACATAAAGCTGCTGTTTGAAGATGAAAGCCTGCACTTGTTTCTTTGTATTAGCCCCAGTGTTTACTCTCCGGCAACAACTGGCATAAATGTTAACTAATTCTCGCAGACTTTACAATGTAAATGTTAATGTAACGTACATTAAATGGTCCAGGTTAAATAGAACAATTTGAATAGTTGTTACAAATGATTGTTAATACAGTAGGTGTGTGTGGTTTGCTTTGTGAGTTTATCAGCGTTAATAGGTGTTTTGGCAAGGTTTCATAAAGAGCTTTATGAATATTTTAGAGGTGTTTGGTTTGTGTCGGGCTTTATGAATGTTTTGAGTATGCATTTATGAGTATTAATAGGTGCTTGGTCTGGGAGTTGGTTTCGAAAATATTTTCTGTAGGCTTTCAAGAGCGTAAGTAAATGCAGGAGTCCTTTAACAGCCTTTTAAGTGTTAAATTAATTCCACAGACCACTTTAATATAGCTTATTATTATGACTCCATGTAGTAAAACTCTTTATTTACTATAAATGCACCCCATCCAGGGTGTCCTCCATCTTGTGTGACCCTTCCTTGGATAGGCTCCAGGCGCCGGTGACACAGTACGGGGTGTAAGATTTTTTAATATTGTGTAAACTTTGCCCTGCCTCTTTTGCCATTCCTAATTCTTTATATGGTCACATTTCCTATAGTCCTATAGTCCATGTTCAGACAAATATACAGTACATATGTACAAACAGCTTAGCTTGTGTCATCTGGTGACAGAATGACTGGTTCTTGTACGTGACACAGGGAACATTACCAAAAATCTTGAATAGACTCTGATAATAAACAGGGAAATTCAGAGAGATCACGTAGATCATGATGCATGCGCATGTGTTTGTCCCCCTCTTCCAGTTTGGGCCCAGGCTGGTAAATGTATCGAGGTGTGGCGGACACAACCAGCAATAATTCTTCTTATTTTCATTCATCTTAAAGCGTAAAACAAAGTTGCCACTGTTCTACAACCTATCGAGGCATGGAAAATGTATAAATGAATATTTACTGTAAAAGTGTACAGTGATAGTACTGTTATTTAGTACAATAAAGGCTGTTTATTAAAGACTAAAAGCTTTTTGTTCTTGAATTTTTTTTTTTGTGTAATAACCTTAAAATGACAGGATCCTTAGATTACTGTGCCCACATCGGTTTCCAGATGGAAAACCCCGACATGCGTACCCACATGGGTTTACTCAGGGTTTGTCAGTTTCTTTCCACTGTTCCACTTTTAAACATGGAGTAACAACCCAATCAAGGCTTTATTCTCCCACCTTGTGCCCAGTGTTCCTTGAATTACCCTCCAAAACGACCATGTTGAGGATAAAGCTCTTACTGCAGATACTAGGTCGTATCAGGGATATTAAAATATCGACTATATCAAGTTGTGCTGTTTCAGTGTCTGTAAGCGCTTGTTTAATGTACAGTAGTTATTGCTGTGTGATGGAATCAGCGTTAACTGCTTGTTTGTTTGTTTGTTGTGTGTAGGTGCGGCGATGATTCTGTCCAAGCCCGCCAGCCATTGTCTCTCACCCTGGACAGACAGAGTCATACTCTTTTGTTAGCTTTCCACTCTTGTGTGGTGAGGCTGCCTGTAGCTCGCTGCCAACTGCATTCCCGCTGTATGAAGTGAGTATACACAGAAGCACGCTCTGCCTTTCACATACTGACGTTCTCTCCTGCCCCCCTACCCCCCGTTTTTTTTTAATGTTCCAATTTTTCACTGTTCTACCGAAATAGCTTTTGCTTTCTCAGCGTCTGAAATCCTACTCATCTGACCCCCATCACACACACACACACACACACACACACACAAACACTTACACACACTTTCTCTGGCATGTCCATGCATGCCAGCTTCAGCACAGGCCTGAACTAGTGTATTTGATCCGCATTACTAATAAGTTTCATGCTGGTTAATCGCCTTTTAGTCCCTGTCTTACTGTTTTTACAGTAAGCCAATGGAGACCACACACAAGAGGTGTCATTTATCAAGCTGGACCATTTACATGAGGAATCTGGTATCCATAAAAAAAATACAGTAATTTGAGGGGAAAAAGTCATATCCATGTTGTACTCTTTAGTTCGTGTAAAATCCTAACTAATTAACTTGATTGACTTCAAATCATATAATTTTCCTGGATTATTGCATTTTTATATTAGATCATGTCATCAAGATTAAATTGCCTGTTTTTAATTACATTTACAGCATTTAGCGCATGCCCTTATATAGAGCGGCTTACAGAAGTGCTTTAGAGTCTTTGTGCGTCTCTAAGAGTGTCACAACATATCCTAATGCTACAGTAGTTCATTAGACAAGGAATTAATCATAGCATAAAGACCATTTTGTGAAACCTCATTTATTTTTGTATTGCAAACCATAAATAAATGCATGTCAGGATAAAGCTGACTTTTTTATGCAGTATTTCTGTTACATGGTTCGGTGTGCACCATGCATGTCAGTCGTGACACTTGAAATTATCCTCAAAAGCATTTTTTTTATTTTACTGATATTCATGGTCACCTGGGCACAGCACAGATCTTTTTTCTTCTGCTCTGTTATTATGACACGACGTCACATCACTTAGCTCAGACTTAATTAACATTTTGTTAAGATTTTAACCATTTCAGGTGATATTGCACTGCTAAATCTTTATATAACATAGATGAGTAAAATTAATCTACACTTTGTTTTTGTCTTGTCTTTCACTGTAGTATTAATTTTGTGGTCCCAGGTGCCCCAAACATTTGGGTTTATGGAGTTTCACTACAAGCAAGCCAGCAGACATTTTTGGTTTTCGAAACATTTCGGCAACATTAAGTTGACAATTTACTGTACATACTTAAAATTTAGTTCACCATCGTTATTAGGTTGTTTTTAGAGTTAGAATTACTTTGTTAAAACGATGTTTGAACAATTATTTAGTTAAATTTTATTTGTACAGTGGAACCTCGGATTACGAGCATAATTCGTTCCGGAAGCGGGCTCGTATTTCAAAACACTCGTAAACCAAAGAATTTCCGCATAAGAAATAATAGAAACTCAAATTATTCGTTCTACAGCCCAAAAAAAAATACATAAAAATAATTAATACAAAATATAAAGTAAAAATAAAACAAATTAACCTGCACTTTACCTTTAA
>JAQMYG010000018.1:13700909-13713601 GCA_030014215.1 Clariallabes teugelsi
CATCCCCTTTATTGATTTTCATACAAAGGCGTGCTCCTGCGGTGTATTATTCCTTACATATTAAGTGTATTTTTTTTATTTATAAGTACTTTTTTGTTTTCCTAAATCTGTGAATAAATAGAGTTTGATTCTGAAAGACCTGAGCTGTGAAATATAGCTTAACGACCCTAAATGTTTAACACAAGATCTGGATTGCCGGCTCCCTGTAGCATTTAACAAATGCACTTCATTTCATTTTCTTGCCTTGCATTCGTTTAAACCTCTTAATTTTATCAGACAGCTGTACCTCAGCGACACGGCTTCCACAGGAAGAGAAATAATGGACCAATATTGCACTGACATAATATTAGGTCTAATAGCCCAATGCTCATAAAATGAAAGAAGTCAGGGTTGAAAAGCCATTATTTTTAGAATGTAATCAGGTTTTCTCCAGAAGTCATTTTCATTTTAAATGTGGAAAATATAATTGGAGAGAATATGTTATTACTTTGAGAGGTCCTAGTGCTGTTAGGGCCCAAAGCGATTGTGTCTGCATAATGGTAGGAGCGTATCTGTTATGACTGAGAAGAACCTTGTACTTCATAATAAATCTTGACACTGTGAAGGAAAAGGACAAGCAGCAAACAATATCTTATATGAAAATGAAATATTTATCTTAAACCCCTTCTAGCAGGGAAAAAAATAACACATTTTTCATTTGAGTCCAAACATGAGCAAAGGTAGAGGAATGAGCTTCGCGTCCATGACCTAGAGCTAACGCACATCGGTCTTGCTTCCATCCTGGAGGCTCTGACAGACACAGGAGTGCAGCGGCCTGCGAATGTACACCTCTGTGCCTGTATAGGCTGATTTACGGGGACGATGTGAAGTCTGCACTGCCATTAAAGCGTCATGATATAGAAGATACAATGGCGTCTCAGTCCGCAGAGCTTTTCTTATGGCCTCCGCACATCAAAGAGCAGCCTCACTTCAAAGAGTCGCTGTGTCCATGACCTCGAATTCGGATGAGGATCGAGATGTAATTCTCTCGAGTGTCGTCTGATGTCAGAAAGAGGGTTTTTGGCTTTAAGAACAGATGCAGCAGGACAGAGGTTTGAGCTTTCACAGCTGACTGTGTTATCGTAAGTGGATGTGTCTTTTCAGTTTTCAACGCTGTTTTTCTTCTCGTTGGTTCATTTTGTTGAAAGGGAAAAAAAAAGACCTTGGGGCTCTTGAAAACTCGTGTCCTTTCATTCTTTGATAACCAAGTGATGCACTACCACGAGCGACGTTAATACTGACTGTGTAAGCAGGACAGAATGACAATAAGAGTGACTGATGGAGTTTTATGTAATGCTCTGTTGACTCTTCGTGTGCTTCAGCTGCTCCCTAAAGAGCTATATTGTGAAGTGAGGCCTCCGACTGAGGTGAAGAGGAAGGTGATGATCGTTGAAGGTACTTGAGAACGGCGAGAGACAGCAACAAAGAGACAGGAGTGTGAAGAGATAATATAGACCCAGAATCATCCACAGATAACTCTCTCCTGTTGATTGAAAGCGTTTATTTGTGGCCGACTGGAATTAATTTAGAGTTCATTCAATAGCAGGAACGTTTCATTGCACCATTATGGACGGCCTGAAATTTTTCATTTTTACATCTTTCCCTCCGCCATCCATTTTGTTGATTGTGCTATGTGTGTGTGTGTGTGTGTGTGTGTGTGTGTGTGTGTGTGAGTGTCTGTGTGTTCCTTCATTGCACTAACTTTATGACAATTTTCTTTCAAACTGTAGCTATACTTCATATAGTCCTCACAAAATACCATTTTTTTTGAAGGTTTATTGGTTTTATGGGTTCTTCAAATCGATAACAGGTGCATGCTGCGGCAGGGCAGAAGTCAAAAGCCATTGGCAGGCAGAATGTGCGATAATGGGATTCAGAATAGAAACTCAGCCATGCCGTATAGCTTCTCATTTCTAAGCACGTCAACCCGAAGTGCGCACACACACACACACACACACACACACACACACACACACACACACTCACTCAGGGTATAGCAGAAGCAGGACTGAGCACAGGGAGGAGAGGAGATAACAGATAGGAGATTGAGAAAATGGTGGCAAAAATCAAGGACATCCCACAGGACAGCAGAGAGGAGAGATTACAGGAAATGCCAGAGAGACTGAGAGAGAGAGAGAGAGAGAGAGAGGGAGCAAGGACAAAGGAAATGAAAAAGAACCTGGAATCAATTAATATAGATTTAAAGCTGCCTCGTTACATTTCAGTTTATTACTACAGTATTGTGAACATACACAAGTGTTGGTCATTTCTATTCATTTTTCAATAGATCTGAGAAATGATAATGAACAAGAACAATTTTCCTTACTGTACATGAATGGCAAGATTTGCATTAGTGTGTTTAGTTTTAGACCAAATAACGATATAAGATCAAGCGCTTGTTTTTCAAGGCTCTAATCCAGACTGTGAAATGGGAAATGTCTTGTGTAATGCATTCTCCCCATGATTGCACTGACATGCTTCTGCATAATGCTTGTCTCTGTTACGCTGATCACCTGAATAGAAATTTCAGGTCATTTGATAGATGGAGTTTGCATTGTGGATGTCTTAATAAAGCGGTAAGATTGCTAAGTCAATAGTACTCATGGTTGATTGCGTTTTAATTGGTAATCTGCTAAAGGTTAAGTAAGTCAGTATTTTGTTGAAGCTCCTCTCATGCTGGCATTTTCATAAAATCTGTGAAACCTGCACTTACCCTTCTCTAAACTCTCTCTCTTTATCAAGAAATACTTACAGTTGATGACAAATGTGTCTATGCATTGTATGTTTGCCTCTGAAGGAACAGTGTTATTGTCATGTGACGTGTCGATACAGGTTATACCAGAGGTCTTGGGGAAATAATTTTTGTAACAAATTTGAATTTTAAATTTATATTCTCTTCATACTTAGCAATTAATTTACCTAGACTTAAAACTTTTGAATTTATATTACAACATCCTAGAATTATGCATACACAGATAGATCAATATAAATATAAAATACGAGTATAATGGAAATAGATATTTTATTAGCAGTTTAAAGTTTGTCTAAATAATATTTCTGCATTTGTTTCTCTTCTCTGCTTCCCCCTCTGCAGGTCTGCTACATGAGAGTTTCACAGACGAGCCAGAGAGCCTGGTTACTCTAAACCTGCTGGTGGTAGCAGCTGTTTCCGCGTTCTCCACTGGGGCGGCGCTCTCTGGCTTGGCTGTGTGCTGGATTATGAGCCAGAAGCACCGTCATTGCTCTAGGAGTGAAACTTCCTCCTCGGGTAGCCAGCGCAAGAGTGAAAAGGAGTGCAGCATGTTGGGGCCAAGCACCAGCGGCTCAGTGCTGAGCGTAACGGATCGGCCGCGCCCACAAGGCGAAACGCTGTTCGTGATGCCCAACGGGTGGACGAAGGCAACGGATCTGGACCCAGGATTGCTGCCTACACCTGAGCAGACTCCGCTGCAGCAGAAACGCCCTGCGCCATCGCTCCGGCTCTCCGACTCAGGCTCTGGCTGGGACCAGAGCCAGACCTACCTGAACTCGGTAGGCACCCAGTGTCCTCCCCCTCCACCCTCTGCCATCTTCCTCAGCTCTAAGCTCCTTAGTGACAGGCGTCATGAAGAGGTCATGGAGCGCCAGCGCTATGTTTCTCTCTCCAAGTACCGTGAGCATGGCGCACGCCCGGGTACTCTGCTGCGCAAATCAGCGGGTGACTACAACTACCCAATGACGCCTCAGGACTCGCCTGACAGGAGGCGGGTGGTGTCTGCGCCCAGCACACAGATGGAGTACACCGGCGAGGCTCTACGCTGGACCCATGAGAACTACGTCTTCCATGCCGTGCCGACCCCGGGACATCGCTACGCCACAGGCGCAGGGCATCCACCAAGCCTCGCCCGCACCGTCCTGCACGGCTCACGTGGCCTCATGGACCTGGCAGATTTCAGCCACCTGCTGGGCAAGGGAGGCAACGAGCGTGCTCCTTCAGGGCAGTGAAGAAAACAGAAAAGAAAAGATCTGTGAAAAAGAAGGAAGCAGTGCAGTAGAAAACATGCAGAGTGTAAAGCTTCAGAGCTACTGCAGTGCCAGCAGGAACTGGCCAACATCTTTCTTTTTTTTTTTTCCACCATTTTTCTTGCTGTCTCTCCTCTCTTTCAGAGCTCCTTTTCAATCTTGTCTGGATCCCTCAGTCATGCTAAGATCAATCACTGGAAACGGCCTTCTCTCTTCCTCATAGCTGAAGTTCCCACAGAGGAGTGCAAGCTCACGCACGCACGCGCGCACACACATGCACACACAGCTTCCTCAGTCCACCCGCGCAGTCTTGCTCGTTGTCTTAACACAAACGGCAAGTCCTTCATCAGAACCAAGAGAACAGCATCATTTGTGACTGCAGCAGCGCTAATGACGTCCATATCTATTCCCAAACACACACACACACACACACTCTCTCTCTCGCTCATCATTTAGAGAATGTGCTGGCGTGTTCTCGTTCACTGGGGATTTCTGAGCTGCTGGTTGTAATAAAACATTTTCAGTGAGGGTCGGCAGAGACAGCGCAGAGGCATCGATTCCCGCTGCAGTCTAGCCGTGGCGTATACCTCAGCCTATCCCATTTTCTTCGGTTTTATAAATTGCTTTTTGTTTTACAGTGTTGAACTCACTTAAGTAGCATCACCGCTCCTGACCCACGATGCAGTGCCACACATCAGCAGTATTCACGCTGGCAGGACATATACAAGAAGTCGAGAGCAGTGCATCTCCTTGACTGCACATGCAAGCGTGCTTGTTTTCAGAGTGGAAAATACGGGAGAGAGGATGATCCCGGTTCATCCGCTAACTCTGATTTTCTGTGAGGCTACTCTACAGAGGGACAGAAAGGGAAAGACAGAGCATGGAAGATTGAGCGAGATGACACAAAGAGGGGTAAAAAAAAAAAAAAGGAAGTTCAGAATTTAAAGCAATTTCTTTTTTTTCTCAAGCAGAGGAAAGAAACCCTCTGAAAGTGTTCTTACATGTTGTACGTTTCCGTGTACAGTTGTACAGTGAATTACCTGCTCCGACCTGGACTGTGGACAAACAAAGCGGTACTAAAGAAAAAGCAGCGCTGACCTTCAGCTGAAAGTTCATATGAAGAATATATAGACTATATAGACGCGTTCGCTGTGCGCTGAGTTTATCTAAGCAGCGTCTGAGAGAAGAAGAGACGAAATTAAACTCTCTTCATCTCCTTAGGGGAAGAGAGGGACAAATAAGCAACGGAGCTGAGAAAGATTGTGCCAAATGAGGACCGCTGATTGGATTACCCGGCGCAAGATGTCATTAAATATTGAGTGTTCCAGAGACTCTTCAGCCTGTACTGTATTATAACCCATTTTGTTGGTTGCTTCGTTCCATGTTTGTTCTCATTAATAGGCTCTGTATTTTCTTTTGTCATAAAAAAGACATTTGTTTGAGAAAAAGGTCAAAATTGACATGCTTTGAACAGTTAGTCGCATACGTACGCTCCGTCAGCACAGGAGCGGAAAGGGGGCATGGTGTATTAGATAATTATACAAAGTAAAAAACAAAATCAAACTAATATATACATATTGCATATGTGCAAGTGCCACTGATAAGAATAAAGAAACTGAATCATTTTACTCAAAACCTACTTATGATAGAAGTCTAAGGGTAGTTGATGAGACTTCTGTGAGTGTTACCAGGACAATCAGTGTAGCTTGATGATGCACGGATGCAACTGAACAGTTAGGAAAGTATAAATAACTAGAATCTGGTTTTACAGTACAGTCGGGGACAGCTACATAGGGACATGGGCTCCTGAGTGGCACAAAGGGAGAGAGTTTGCCCTGCCATCTGGAGGTCGCAAGTTCAAATCCATAGCCAGGAGTCCTAGGGAGCAAATTGGCCATGCTCTCAAGGGGGAGGGGGTGTCATATTTGCACTCCGACATTAATCATAGCCGATCATAGGGGCCTGTGAGCTCACGCCGGCAGATGGCATCAGGTAGATCTCTTCCCTGCATGTGAGCAGCAGTTCAGTCGGCTGGGTGTCACGTCTGCCGGAAGAACGACCCGAAACTGTTGCTTGATGCGGGGAAGACAGGCGGGAATTAGTTATGAGTAAATTAGGGAGGAATTCCTTTTTTTCATTAGAAACTCCATAAGTGCAGCTTTGATCATCTTAGACCTTTACTGTAACAGTATCAGTTGTATTGAATTTGAAGTCCGTGCAGATTGTAAACCGGCTCATCATTAGAGTTCAACAACTGCCGTTACACTCTTATTGTAAGTCTGTATACAGTAGAGTAATGTGTTTTGTTCCATAAATTATTCTATTCTCTGTGGTATTTGTACATATGCTATAATCATTTGCACAAAAAGTTAAGATGTAACCTTTTCTTTCAAAAATTCCTGGAGTACACTCATGCAGAACAGTGTGAGATTTCTGAACATATGGATAATCTGCATAATGCATATGTAATTCCCGTGCATTTACTGAAAAGCTTCGAAATCAAGCACGCTTCGATGAAAAACACACACACGCCCAGGCGCACAGAAAACACCTGCATTTTCAGTGTCCTGCTTCTTGGGGGAGGATTCACTCTGGTGCATTCATGGTTCGTTTTACTCTTTAAAGGTTAATTCTTTAAAGATGCGTGATATTGGAGCCATATGGCTGGGGTTAGGGAGAGTGCGACCACACACCCACACACACACAGGAATCTACACAAATATATACACTGTCACATGCAGCACCTGTGAAAGTGCAAACTGTGAAAGTACAATGTATGCTCACACACGCACAAATCAAGTTTGCTTCAAGATGGCATGCATCTGGAAGGATTGCTGGCTTGCAGATACGAACACACACACGTGCAACAAGACCATGGATGATTAAGGGAGTGCATTATAAATGCGTTTTGAACACGTTTCAAATATAATAATAAGGATAAAATAATAAGGAAAAGGAAATCTTGAGGACATGAGACAGATCACTGATAGTCAGAATATCATGAACCTGCAGTTCCATTCATGATGCTGCATTTGCACAGAAGCTTTACATGTTTTCATGAAACAGTCACACACACATGACTACACACAGGAGAATATACAGCTACTGAATATGCCATGGTAGATAAATTTGCCATGGTAGATGGTTTTTCCATTGGCATTGTGGTGACTTGGTATAGATAATGAAATCACATGGAGAGAAAAGTGACTATCATATATAATCTTAATTTTTCTGAACTTTCTATTTTTTATTAAAAGAAAAGGAAAATCAGATCAGTCAGTTTTTTTTTTATAAACTGTCTTGAAACAATCCTCTTAAAGGTGCAGTATGTCATTTTCAAAAGTGTTTCTGGACCTGAAATAATCATGTAATATCAAAGACATTCTATAAAAAAAAAAAAAACTGTGATTAAAAAAACTGCCATGCAATTGATCTGGCTAGTTTTTGTTTGTTTGTTTAATTTTAGGTTTAGGATTATTATGTTCTGACCCTGAAATAAGCTCCACCCCTTAATGTAATTGCAGCCTGTAGGATATAAAAGAATCACACTAAAGAAAAATCAGATCAGTCAGTATTTTTACATTAAATTAATAAAGTGTCATTCTTAAAGGTGCAGTACAGTATATACATTTTAAAAGTCTTTCTAGACCTTATATAATTATATAAAATCCAAAACGCATACAGTAGAAACTGTGAGTTGCAATACTGCCATACAATGGATCTGTTTTGGTTTTTCCATTAGAGGCTTAATAGATTGTTTACATTTTTTTTGATCCTTTAAAATGAGTCAGTTTTATATATTCTAGGAGTTACTTTCAAGACTTGTATATCAAAATGTTTCAAAAGTTAATACTGCGATATAATACTGTGCAAAAGTCTTGAGCCACCCCTCATTCCTTCATTTTAAATAAAAATATGTTAATTAAATTAAAGAAATGTGAGCGAATGTTTTATTGCGACAGGCTGCAAAGTGCCTAACAATTGGTTCTTTTATGTAACAACCTCAGCAGCAACCTCATTTCCCCTCTCGTCTGTTCCAACCACTCAGCATTCAGCATCACCACTATACTGATCATCTGTCATCATCTGCACCTGTTTCCCACTGGTTCAAGCTTTACGTTTTCTAAAGCTTTAATACTTTATAGGTCACTTTGTGACCTATAAAGAAAGTCCTTCAGGAACCCTGGAGAACTATTCCTAAAGGCTGCATTAAAAGATGTCTGACTCTTTACAAGCAAAATATGAAGGAATGAGGGGTGATTCAAGACGTGTGCACAGCACTGTATATCAAACACCATCATACTGGATTGGAAAAGCAAACTTTTCCCAAAATTGTATATACCGTAAATGGAATTTCTCTGCTCTGTTCTGTGATGAGATTTAAGCATATTTCAATATTCTTTGGATCAGTTCTGCAACATGACATACTCGATGTGCCAAAATGTAAAACGTTACTCAACAGGATGCCGGTTGTTTCAAAAGACATTGACTTTGTCATCAATGGTGTGATTTGTTTCAACTTTTCTTTCAAACTCTTGGTGTGTTTTTGTAATCATGTACACCAATGTGTTTACTTCCTTTTGTGTAGCATGCCTGCTGCATTGAAGGTTGGAAGTGCTGTTGTATGGTAAATCTGTTCAGCCGGCCTTTACCACAACTGCCATATTGTTACCTCAACTCGAGGCACTCGACTTCACTCCGGGACGGCACAGCAATGAAGCCTGATCGTGAATCAATAACACTACTGTGTATATAAGCACAAGAGCGTTTTATTTTTGGGATCTGAAAAGACGGCTAGTTTACTCAGCCATGTGACACAAGGATTGTTTTTTTTTTTTTTTGAAGTAGTGTCTGAATCATCCACTATTGATTTGAACCCAGGAACCTTGGACTACGTTTTTCCCGGGAGAAGAAAAAAAAAAACGTTTATTTCCCCCTCATATCGTTCTTTTTTTCTTTTGTAATTTTGGATGACTCAGAATTGTGTGACATTTTCCGACAGAAGGGACAAAAATGGTCCGAACGGTGACTCAAAGAATTGTACATAGATGAAAAAGTGAAGCAACACTTGATCTTGTTTTCTCATCCATGTGTACAGAAGATACATGTATGCAAGTGTACAAGACAAATGCTTTTTTGTATTAAAAAAAAAAAAATCACCTGTGTATACACGTATTTCAAATAATACACACGTACATATAGAAACACACACACTACTCGAGATGTTGGCGTGCACAGACTTATTTTGATCTGTAAATCGACATGGATATTTTATCATTCTAATAAACACAATGGATTGTTCATTTTTGTGCGTCCTGTGAAAATCGTTAAATCGTGCGGAAATTTTAAGGCTTTTTTTTTTTTTTTACACTTCAGTATAATAGAAACTGGAAAGACTGAATCGATGTGCATCAGGATGACACTGAGTGGTAAACAGAGGCCACTACAGGACAAGTGTGAGCATCTCTGTTGCTATGGAGATCCAATCCTCCGTCACCATAGCAGCATGGATGTGATTTTTTTTTTAAAGAGTAGAAAATGGTGCTGTTTTGAAAGATCGTCAAATCCAAGCTAATTAGATCGGTGTTACTCATGCGACACATAATTAACACAAACAACGCTTGACTTGTCCGAACTGGCATTACGCTGTGCGCATTTAAACTCTCTGCTTTGTAGACAAAGCCTTTTGTTTTTTGCAAAAGGACATCAGAATCAGAACTTTGAGTCACAGAGAACTTTCCATTATTCAACACTAGGCAAAGCATCGCTCTGTCATTAGCCCATTCTTTCATCCCGCATTAACCAGAGGAAAAAAAGAATAAATCTGCCACATTTTAAGATATGTTCTTTTTCCATTATGCAAATGTTCTGGTAAAGAATCGTATTTTACAAAACAGACCTCGTTATTAAGTGCATTAGAGCAAGGACATCTGGTCTTCATTAGCACATTTTCAGCAATACTCATATTGAGAATATATTAGCTAAAGAAATCCAAATATATACAGAATGAAATGGAAGCTGAGATGGTTTTGATTTTGAGGCTTCGACCAGGTTGCTGTTTTTATAACGGCCAAAACACAATATAGTATGGTGCTGACTTAATTTCTTTTACTGTATGTTTTACATATAATACAAAAAATGTGTGTGACAAAGTAGTAAAAGTATTTCTGAAGTTTCTGTAACATGGAAGTGACCAGTCTTGATTCCATAAAAATTTCAAGTTGCTAATTTCACCGTTTGGAGGGATGATTTTATATATTTGTCCCCAAAAATGGCCATTTTATTACATGTTATACTGTCTCGCTTCAAATTAATAATAATTAAAATGTTAATTATTCATATTTCTTTGAGTATTGATACTAAAATTGGTGTAAGCGAGAAGTATATGACCTGTAAAAATTGTTTCATGCATTCTGGTTTTTGGTAAAAGTTTAAAAAGCTAAAAATCTGTAGTGTCTGTAACCATGTCAAATTCATGCTGCAATATCTTAACAATTTTGCGTTTTAGCATAATACACTTTTTCAGAAAAAAAAATCTAAATTGAAATATAAATTGATCAAGTGTCATCTGATTGACAATTAAGATCATTGAAAGGTTGGAATTAAAATGTACATATGTACATAAAGGGGCATGAAATTGTATTTAGCAAATTTAGCAAAATGTGTTTGCATATTTACCAAAAAAAAAAAAAACGAAGCATGGATCGGGAATTAAGAAGTTTTAAGTATTATGAAAAATGCTGTTATATGATCCTATCTGAAAACTCACTTTTTCATTTAGATGAGCACCAATACTATGTTTTGGCTGTAAGCAAGCTACCAAAGTTTAGGACAAATTGGCATTAATGTCTTGGACTAATTCAAATGTACTTTTTAAAAATACGTAAATCAGTACTGAGGCGGCACGGTGGTGTAGTGGTTAGCACTGTCGCCTTGCACCTCCAGGGTCTGGGTTCGATTCCCAGCCAGGCTCCATTCCTGTCTCTGTGTGCATGGAGTTTGCATGTTCTCCCCGTGCTTGGTGGGTTTCCTCCTGGCACTCCGGTTTCCTCCTACAGTCCAGCGATATGCAGGTTAGGCTAATTGGCGTTCCCAAATTGCCTATAGTGTGTAAATGAGAGTGTGTATGTGTGTGTGCCCTGCGATGGATTGGCACCCAGGTCCCTGAGACCCTGAATACAGGATAAAGCGGTATAGAAGGTGAGTGAGTGATAAATCAATAATGATTGACTTCATCATGGTTGTGGAATTTTATCCCAGGGATATTGGGTTTGAAGGAAAAATACATATTGGAAGACATGCTAGTCCATCATAGGACACACTGGACACATGTTCACATGTACATTCCCACCTAGGAGCAATTTACTGTCTATCCAGTCACTTCCCATCATATTGTGCATTAGATTGAAATAGAGAACCTGAAGGAAACCCATATAATCACCGATAGATAGTAACCTAGCTAAAGAAATCCATCTTGGACTGACCAGTTACTGTCTACCAAAACACAGGCTGAGCTGTTTAATTGACCAACTTTATTTTACAGTTAACTGAGCAATAAATGTTTAATAAATGTTTCTTTAATTGCTTATTGTTGCTTTATTTAAAACAATCTGTCAGAAATGATCAGCATCGACTAGCTGATAAAGATGGTGTACTGGCTTGACAAGAATAAATTGGTATTTTCAGCCAAAGAAACTGAGCTTAGGATTGAACTGAAGACTCTGGAGCTGTGATCCAACATCATGGAATTTCTCTGGTTAAAAGAAGGTTTTCCAAGAGTGCTTCTATTTACTATAACCACACTGGAACGTTTCACTTTGTGTATCACTATGGCTGTGATTATCAGCATGGCTGCGATTACTGTACTGTACCGACTCACCTCATGGGCTTGTACCTACAGACAAATGAGGTCTGTGCTGATATTCAGTATAACCGCACCTTGTCCACATGATATTGCTTAATTACAAAATGTGAAAGGATATACATGTTGGCAACCTTAACATGAACACCAGTACCCCTGCTTGTACATCCTCAATTATTTCATGAGGCAATAATGTGGCAGCAGTACATTTCATATTATTATACAGGTCAGGAGAGAATAACCAGAGTGGTTTAAGCTGATAGGAAGTCCACACAGTTCCTTAAATATGTTTTGTTTTGTAATCTTCAACATTTCAGCTTTAATGAAATTCCTCTTCTTACTTCAAAGGAGTGCAACTTAATGTGGTCTCTCGCTGTTGTAACCTATCCGCCTGATGATCTAAGATGCGTTTTTTGCTTAACATGACTGCAACAAGCGGTCAGGTTTGTTACTGTAGACTTCCTGTTAGCTTGAAACAATTGGGTCATTGTTCTCACACCCTCATCAGACAAATTGTTCCATATACCGAACAACCACTTTTTTTACCCATCATTCTGTCCAGAGGTCATGGTGTGTGACTGGCCCTGGAGATCAGCACTTACTGAAATTCTCACACCAACTCATGTGGCACCAGCAACCATAACATATCAGTCATTCTTGAGAACTGGGACAAAACAGGCCCAGCACATATTATTGTGCTTTTCTGTAGAATTGAGAAATAATTCATATGATCGATTTTATAATCCGAACCAATAAGCATACAATACAAAAGTTGTTTTTTCACTCACTC